>ML826062.1:48417-64209 GCA_009831015.1 Picea engelmannii | reverse complement strand
GCTTCCATCTGGTTGCAGCCAGAGAAACCAGGGTGGCAGGGTGGTGCAAGGGAGAACTCTTGTTCTCTGTTATACAGGTTGGTGCCTGTATGATTGGAAGTTGGTGCTTCCATCCAGTTGGTGCTGGAAACACTCAGGGAGTTTGTGCTTCCTTCTACTTGGTGCTAGAGAAACCAGGGAGTTGGTGCTTCCTTCTAGTGGGTGCTAGAAAAAACAGAGTTGGTGCTCTCAGCAAGTTCCAGCTTGCAAAACAGAGGTTGTAGCCTCATTATGAGTTGGTGCTCATATGTATGATAATGTAAAGAATGTAACTATTACTTATCATATAAAGAAAAAGAGGTTTTTACCCTGTATGGGTTTCCTCAGGAAATATCTGTCTCTGTGTTTCTCATATATGTGACTGATGTTGAATGTGCTATTGTTTATTTCCCTGCATTATTGTGATCATCATTTAGTGTTTCAACAAAGAGTTTAAAAGAAGCATAATTGTTTAAGCTCAGGTACAACTGATTCACCCCCCCCTCTCAGTTGTCCAACATGACTTACTCTACGCAGTTAATCTCAAAAATGATATCTAATATGTTGCACTGTAGAAGCCCCTTGATGATTAAAAATAAAGAGTGAAGGGAGCTCTAACCGAATAGTTCATAAGGCACAATACTTGCTAAGGTTTAGCAAATGGGGTAGCAAGCTAAGTGGACTCGTTTGTGGGGAAAAATCCACTGTTAAGCACGCTTGAGCCAGAGGATTCTTGGGACAGGTGACCTTCCTGGAATTCCTGGTTACCAGCTACAAGGCCCAGAAGTGATTATTGATGCTATGCCATTCATTTCGATAGTTTCAATCCCACTTCTTCACCCCTGTGAGCATCATCTGATGCAATGAGTGCTAAGTGGAATATTCAAATCATGAGAACTATTGGTCAGTTGCAACTAATACGCTGCACTACAGAATCCCCTCGATGCTTAAAAATAAAGAGTGAAGGGATCTCTAACCGAAAAGTTAATAATGCACAATACTTGATAAGATTTTGCAAATGGGGTAGCAAGCTAAGTGGGCTTGATTGTGGGGAAAATTCCACGGTGAAGCGTGCCTGAGCCAGAGGAGTCTTGGGAGGGGTGACCTCCCGAGAATTCCTAGTTATCAGGTGCAAGCCCTAGAAGTGATGATTGATGATATGTGATTCATTTTGCTAGTTTCAATCCCACTTCTTCACCCCTGTGAGCATCACCCAATGCATCGAGTGCTAAGTGGAATATTCAAATCATGAGAATTATTGGGCAATTGTGACTAATACTCATGGATATGGGTCATAGATTAATGACTTTACACAGTTAATCCCATAAATGATATCTAATATGTAGCATTGCAGAATCCCCTCGATGCATATTCATGTCCTCTCTCCACTCTAAATACTTTAATATGATGACCGCTTTGCTTCTCCACCATTCCCTTGAATTCTCTGAATCTGTCAAAAGTTTATGATTTCTTTGCCATAAAGTACACCCAAGTCTTTCTGCTATAATCATCTATGAAGGTTAGGAAGTAGTAACTTCCTCCTAGTGATTTGGTCTGCATTGGACCACATAGATATGTATGAACCAAATCCAATAGTTCCTTTGATCTATAAGACACACCTTTAGGAAAACTATCCATGTGTTGCTTTACCATAATGCAACTCTCGCATGAACTAGCTGGCTCTTGAATGGGAAGAAAACCTTCAACCATCTTTTTCTTCTGCAGTAGTCTTACACCAGCAAAATATAGATGTCCAAATATGAGATGCCACAACCAAAAATCTTCTGAGCATGTTGTCTTTTGGGCAAGGGAGACATCCTGTCTATCATAATTCATGGAAATAAGATCCATTCTATTCTTTGTCATCTTCACCCTAGCAATCAACATCTTATGGGGAGGTTTATCATATATGAAACAATCATCACCCTTAAAGATTACATCTTACCCTTTTTTAGTAAGTTGGCCAACACAAATAAGATTATGTTTTAAAACTGGGGCATAATACACATCTGATATGTGTCTTTTCTGACCTTTTTTGGTCTAGATGTTGACCATTCCTTTTCCCTTGAGCTTTAGAATATTATGTCACCCCAACTTGACTTCAGTCCTCACTGAATCATCTAGATCTACAATTAAGCTTTTGTTTCCTGTCATATGACTGCTACACCCACTATCTAACAACCAAATATTATTAGAAGTCTCTTGAGCAGCATTACAAGTAAGGAATAATGAGTCTTCAGTGGTGTTAGAATAATTTGCATCATGTCTGCTAAGATCGACCTTCTTCTTCCTACACTCATGTGCATAATGACCCAACTTGTTACAATAAAAACACTTAAGTTTAGATTTTTCATACCTTTGATTTGGTTGAGAGCTTATGTTGTTGCACCCCCTTGAGCTATGAGAATTTTGATCCGGTCTCCTTTCTTGTTTTGAACTATCCCTTTGGTTGTTGCTTCTATTGTTTCTACCCTTGCCTCTTGACTTTGATCCTCCTATTCCTCTTGAGATCAAAACCCGAGATCTGAATGAATTTTCCAGGGAATATTCATACCTATTCATGCTTGATTCATGGGATAACAAGGATCCCACCAACTCATCTACTGATAGTTGTGCCAAGTCCTTAGAGTCTTCAATGGCTATGACAATTGCATCAAACTTCTTAGGTAAGGTTCTAAGAACCTTCTCTACCATCTCTGATCTAGAATCCCTTCATTGTTCATCCTTAACTGATTTATTGTGTTCAGGACTTGGGTCATGTAGTGGTCCAGTGACTCACACTCCTTCATCTTCAGATTCTCAAAATTTACCTTAGTAATACCCTGATAGTTGGTCTCTAGGATGTCCCACGTTGTCTTTGGGAATTTCGTTGCTGAAATTTTGGGAAATATACATTCATCCAAGCCGTTTTAAATGAGATAGAGGGCTTTTGCATCCTTCTTCCTGTTATCTTTGAGCTTATCCTTTTGAGCATTGGTCAAAGATCTCTGTTGGGTCATTAGCTGGTTCTGTATAGTTGTCAACTACAATATCTCAAACATCTTGAGAATGTAATAACATCCTCATCTTGATGGACCAAACTTCGTAATTTTTCCCTGTAAGAACCGTGACAGACTGTTGCTTGAAGCCATATTTTCTTAAAGAAAAATCCTTCCAATAATAACATGAATAATATTTTTTTTTCTTCCCTTAAAATTCTCAACCTAAACAATAATATATTAAGCCTCTTATTTACCTAAAATATATCTTTTATATCAATATATACCATGTCCTTAACAAAATCCCATATTTTACAGCTTTAAAAAAGATGTCCTGTATAAATTCCAATTGTAATAAAAAAACTTCCAATAAAAATTCTCACAGGGAGGTATGTATGTTCATAATCTTCACAAAATTTACAGTAATTACGTCGAAAGGCAAGGCATCAGTTAACATGTTTACTTTTTAACATTTACCTAATCACATTAAAAAATTATTGTACTGATATGTAATTGCCACGTTCCATTTATCAACCTAATGCAGCCAAACGTTTTCGATATTCACCAGCCACCAACCACTTTGCGACGTTCACCAGCCGCCAACCACTTTGCAGCGTTCGCCAACCCTATGTGCATTTCGGCGTTCACCAGCCGCCAACCACTTTGCGGCTGTGCTAGTATATTTAAAATGGAAAGATAATTTTGAATGGCGCCTTAATTCTTGTGACCGAGGAGACAACGAACAATGCTGTCTTCGTTGTCGACGGCAAAAGAAGGGAACAATCACTGCAAAAGAAAGCGACGGGTATTCCTTGAGTCTGCGGCTCTCCAACCAACACAGTGGTAATGAAACCCTCGAATCGCGGCCATTTTCTGTCTAATAGCAGGGAGACTCCACTGAATTTATCTGCTGCGGCCACTTCTCTAGCTTTGCAGTATCCTTCACTGGATAGGCAGTGGCTTGGATTTGATAGTTTTCTCACTGACCTGACGCTCTGATACCACTTTAAAAGAGGAGGGGAAAGAATTCCTTACAGCTGCGGCTGTAAGACTCACACACAAGAACATGAGCACAAAGACACCAACTGCCGCTCTAAAAACTTTATGCTTTCATTGATTTTTAATCTTAAATACACAAAACTTACTAATAATAAGAGATTGACAAAGCTAGCTTATTCATAACTAACTCAAACTCTACTAAACTCTAAAATTAAGACTTTCCTAAAATATTTGATGCATCTGTAACTCTTCTATAATTTAAATTCAAAACTTTCCAAAAATTATAGCTGGAGTACTTATTTTCTAACCAGGAGGGAAAGTGTGATGAATTTATTGAAGACCCTATTGCAACACTTCATAAAAGTCATGATGGGAGGGCCTAGGATTATGGGAGAAGGGTGTGAGTAGTTAGTGATTACTACTATGTGTTTGCAGTAGTGTGTTTGTCCATCACATTGACATGATGACCGTGAGTGAGATCCATCAAGGGCAACGATAATTGAGAAGGCTTGTTGGAGTCACTGGACAATGATCTGAAAGAAGCCATACTCCTCTTCGAAGATCCCACACAAGGCAGTGGGCACCTACGACGGAAATAGATCGAGCAGATTCTGCCTTTCTCCCTTATTGTTTTTGGTAGTGTTCGTTCGGCAACACTTGCTAGGTTTCTTTGTTACATTCTATTTAGGTGCAGTGAAAGAAGCCATATTCCTCTACGAAGATCCCACACAGGGCACCTACGACGGAAATAGATTGAGCAGATTCTTCCTTTCTCCCTTATTGTTTTTGGTAGTGTTCGTTCGGCAACACATGCAAGGTTTCTTTGTTACATTCTATGTAGGTGCAGTGAAAGAAGCCATACTCCTCTACGAAGATCCCACACAGGGCACCTACGACGGAAATAGATTGAGCAGATTCTGCCTTTCTCCCTTATTGTTTTTGGTAGTATTCGTTCGGCAACATTTGCAAGGTTTCTTTGTTACATTCTATGTAGGTGCAGTGATGATCAAATCAAATGATGTTTTGCGCAAGCATACGACACTAAGAGGATCAGTTGGAGTTCACAGCTATTTCGTTTGTTCCGAAGAGGGTCGTTCGATCTGTTTGACACCAGGAAGAAGCTCAATAAAAATAACCTGTATGTGAGAAGGGGGTTCATAATGGAAAATTATGAGGAGCTCATTCGCGAATACCTGAGCTTTGTCAAAGGTGTGGTGGACTCTGATGATCTTCCCCTCAACATCTCTCGGGAGATGTTGCAGCATAACAAGATTCAGAAGGTGATCAGGAAGAATTTGGTGAAGAAGTGTATTGAAATGTTCAGCGAGATCGCCGAGAACAAAGAGGACTATGCCAAGTTTTACGAGGTGTTTCCAAAGAATCTCAAATTGAGGATACATGTTCAGCAAGAAGAGTATGGATATAAACCCAGAGAACGCCAAAATGGAGGAGGTGAGGCTAACAAGCACGCCAAATTGGTGGAGGATCTGGTGGTTCTCTTGTATGAGACCGCCCTTCTCACCTCGGGGTTCATTCTTGAGGAGCGAAATACATTTGTTGGAAGAACCCACAGAGAAATGCCTCACAACCAATTGGTCCTCCAAATAATTGGTGAGGCTCTTGTAGAAGGACGCATATTCTTCCTTAGCAATCTCCTCTTCGTCCTCGCTCGCGGCTCAACTCCTCCTCAGTAGTCTTCTCAGTCCACAAATAGATTGGGTACCCGGGGAAGAAAATAATTACTCCCCCAATAGTTTTTGGAAAGTTTTAATTTTAGACTATAGAAGAGTTCCAGTTTAATTATGCATTAGCTAATTTAGGAAAGTACTAATTTTAGAGTCTAGTAGACTTTTGAGTTAGTTTTGCATGAGTTATTTTTGTGAGTTTTATTATTAGCAATTTTGTGTATTTAACTACTTCCCTAGAATCAATGGAATCAATCAAATCTTTTAAAGAAGCAACTAGTGTATTATGTTCTAGGTCCTTGTGTGTGAGTTATACAATAGCAGTTGCAAGAAATTTGCCCTTCCTCCTTCAAATTGGTATTGGTATCAAAACAAGCCAAAGAAAAGGCCGAGAGCAAGGTTGGAAACTGCAAATCGCAGTAATAGTAGGAGTTTAGAGAGAAACCTGCAAAGCCACAAAGGAGGCGGCAGTGCACAAGAAAAATAGTGAGGAGATCACAGACCATTGAGAGGGTTTACAGGGCAGAGACAAATAGTCATTCGATCTGTTGTGGGAAGCCAAAGAAGTCGTGCCCTTCTTTTGATAAATTGTGAAGCAAGAAATGCAAAGAGGAAGAATAGAGCAGAAATAGTATTCAATATATTGAGAATGTAAGGAGAAAGTACAATGAAAAGAGTTAATGAAGAAGTATTGTGCAAAGGGAAATAGCTGAGCTAAATAGGCTCAAGCAAATCAAGAAAAGAAAGTACAGCTGGCAGTGTACAGTCAGCTTGTTGAGGTTACATTATATTTAACATTCCCTCTTAAACTCAACAGTTACAAACATCAGCACTGATTATGCCCAAGTGATGTCTTTGAAAATCAAAAACAGATTTTCCCAGTGGCTTTGTGAAGATATCTGCGAGATGATCTCGAGAACCACCGAATTGAAGTGCAATATCACCATTATTGACTAGCTCGTGGATGAAGTGAAAGCGAGTGTCAATGTGTTTGTTTTTCTTTTGAAACACATGATTTTTGGATAGGGCTATTGCTGAAGTATTGTCACAGAATATAGGAGTTGGATCATTTTCTGTATGTGACATATCTTTCAATATTCTTCTCAACCACACAACTTGACAAGAACCTGAGGTAGCAACGACATACTCTACCTCTGCAAAAGATATTGATACAATTGGTTGTTTCTTTGATGCCCATGAAATCAGGTTTGAGCCCAGGTGAAAAACATGTCCTGAGGTGATTTTCCTGTCATCTAGGCTGCCTGCAAAATCACTATCTTTGTAACCAGAAAGTTGATTACTATCAAATTTAGTGTACCATAAGTCAAAATTGAGAGTTCCTGCAACATATCTCAGAATCTGTTTTGCCATTTTCCAGTGAGAATCTTTGGGAGATTCCATGAATCTGGAAACAAGGCTAGCTGCATACATAATATCAGGCCTAGTTGCTGTAAGATACAACAAATTGCCTACTAAACTTTTGTATAGGGTAGGGTCCACTGTAAGGCCTTCATATTTCTTTCTCAATTTTGTGCCTAGAGGTATAAGGGTTTTTGTTGGATTGCATTCTTCCATGTGAAATCTTTTGATGATGTCTGCTGCATACTTTTTCTGACAGAAAAAAATTCCTTTGGTTGATTGATCAACCTCAATCCCCCAAAAATATTTCATTATGCCAAGATCTGTCATCTAAAACTCAGATTGCATGGCATGTTTAAAACTTGTTAACTCAAGATTTCCAGTACATATCATGTCATCAACATATAAACATACAATCAAAATTTTACCATGATGATCAGTTTTGGTGTAGAGAGTTGGCTCATTTTGACTTCTGTTGAAACCACTTTTGATCAGATAAGTGTCAATTTTGTTGTACCAAACTCTTGGAGCTTGCTTTAAGCCATACAAGGCTTTCTTCAACCGATATACTTTGGCTGGGTGCTCTTGGACTTCAAATCCAGGTGGCTGATCGACATAAACTTCTTCTTCTAAGAAACCATTTAGGAAGGCTAACTTGACATCCATCTCGTATACTTGCCATTTATGTTGGGCTGCTATGGCCAATAGAGTTATGACAGTGTCTAACCTTGCTACTGAAGCAAAAGTTTCACCATCGTCAGTACCAGGTTGTTGTGAGAATCCTTTGGCAACAAGTCTTGCCTTTTGTTTTTCGATCTGCCCTTTTTCATTGAGTTTAGTTTTGTAAACCCACTTGACACCAATATTTTTCTTGTGACTTGGAAAATCAACAAGATCCCAAGTCTTGTTCTTCTCAATGGAGTCAATTTCTTGGTTCATGGCTTGAACCCAATGTGGCTCCTTAGCGGCTTCCTTAAAAGATGTAGGTTAACATGACATTAAAGCAAAAAGGTTGTGTTGTTCAAAGTCATCCAACTGCTGATGGATTTCTCTCAAACTTCAAGTTCTCTGATTTTGAATTTCAGAGGATGAATCTTTGCTTGAAGTTGAGTTATCCTGAGAATTTTCAGATCGTCCTTGTACCTGCAATCTTGGAAGAACAGGTAGAAGTATTTGTTGTCCTAAATTTTCTGTGTTTTCAGAACTTGGCAGCAATGGATTTTGACTGTCCAGTTGTTGATTTTCTGATTCATTACATAATTGATTTTCCAAAAATTTTACATCTCTGCTGAGAATTAGTTTCTTGGAGATTGGGTTATAAAGCCTGTAGGCTTTAGATGTTTCACTATATCCAGTAAAGATACATTTCTCATTTCTATCGTCCAGTTTCTTTCTTAATTCGGAAGGTATGTGAGCGTATGCTATGCATCCGAATGTCCTTAGATGTGCAACATTTAGCTTTGTCCCACTCCATGCTTCTTGAGGGACTTTCATCTTTAGACTTGTGGTTGGAGATCTATTCAAGAGATAAACTGAGCATGCTAATGCTTCGGCCCAAAACATATTTGACAAACATTTCTCTTTGAGAAGTGTTCTTGCCATATTCATTATTATCTGATTTTTCCTTTTAGCCACTCCATTCTGTTGTGGAGTATACTTGGTTGTTGTTTGCATGATAATGCCTTGTGATTTGCATAAATTTGCAAATTCATTGGAGTTGTATTTTCCTCCTCCATCGGACCTCAGTGCTTTTATATATTTGCCACGCTGTTTTTCAACTTCTGCTTTGAATTCCTTGAATTTTGCAAAAGTTTCAGACTTGTGTCTGAGAAAATAGATCCATATTTTCCTGCTAAAATCATCAATAAACGTTAGAAAGTAAAAGCTACCACCTATTGACTCTGTTTGCATTGGTCCACATAGTTCAGTGTGAACTAGTTCGAGATGTTGTTTGGCTTGATTGGATGACTGTGGAAAACTAGTTCTCTTATGTTTTCCAAGTATGCAAGACTCACATGGGGAATTTTGTTCTTTGAAGATGGGAAGACCTTTGACCATGGAGTGTTTCTGAAGAAGACTTAGACTCTTAAAGGGTAGATGTCCAAATCTTGTATGCCAAACCATTGTTTCATTCAAGGTGGATGCACTTTGTGCATATGGTTGAATCAGATTTGCGGTTCTGAGTCTAAGGGGAAACATCCTATTCTGAGTCACGTGGATTTCAGAAATCAATTTTCTACTGGGGGTTTTGTCAGATATATTGCAAGATACTCCCTCAAAGAGTACCTTATAGCCATGTTCAATGAGTTGTCCTACACTTAGCAGATTATGTTTCAGATCTGGAACATGATAGACATTGTTTATGTCTTTCTTTTCATTTTGTTTAGTAAGAATAGGTACAGTTCCTTTGCCTTGAACTTTGAATAAGGAATCATTTCCAAATGTAATATCAGATGAGATTGAAGAATCAATGCATGAAAGTAAATCTTTGTTACCTGTCATGTGATTGTTGCATCCACTGTCCAGCAACCATAGATCTTTAGGTTGTTCTTCAGACTTGTGACATGAGAGAAACATACCTTTTGAGGTTTCTCCCGTATGATTTGACACATGTGCTCTGCCTGAGAGATGATATGTCTGCTTCTTCCAGCATTCAGATTCATAGTGCCCATATTTTTTGCAGTAATAGAATTGTATGCTTGATTTGTCATTTGATCTTCTCTCTCTGCCTCTTTGAAGCTGAAAATTCTGATTCTGGTGTTGTTGTATGTGACCTTGAAAATTTTGATGCTGGCTTTATTGTCTATGTCCTCCACTAGAATGAGGGTTACCATGATTACTCCCTCTTCCTTGGTGATCTCTGCTTCGCCCTCTGCCTCTCCCTCTGCTGAAGGAGAATTGCATTTTGAAAGCATTGGAGATTGACTCATCTGTGAAATGCAGTCTGCTCTCATGTGTCACCTGGGAACCAATCAGTTCATCTGTTGAAAAACGTGACAGATCCTTGGATTCAAGGTTTGTTGTAACAACCATTTCGAATTCTTTGGTAAACTTCTAAGGACTTTCTCAACAATGCGTTGATCAGTGATGGCTTCACTAGTCAATCTGATCTGGTTCACGATTCCGATGACCCTAGTCATAAACTGATCCACATTTTCAGACTCTGTCATTCTTAAAGTCTCGAATTGTGTCCTCGAGGTCTGCAGTTTGACTGTTTTGACCCTGTCATTGCCTTGGTAGGCTGATTTAAGGATGTCCCAAGCCTATTTTGAAGTACTAACGCCTGTGATTTTTGAGAAAATCAAATCATCCACAGAATTTTGAATCCAGAATTTAGCTTTATTTTCTCTGTTCCTCTGAGTTGCCTCGGCAATTCTCTGTTGGTTTGTCATGGCGGCAAGGTCTGCTGGATCTAGTTCCACATATCCAAGATCCACTGGATCCCAGCACTCTTGTGCTTACAAGAACGATCTCATTCGAAGAGACCAGAACTCATAGTTCTTTCCAAGAAGAATCGGACCCTGAGTTGGTCCTAAATTTCTAGACGTCGCCATCTTTTAAAGAATTTAACAAAACAGAAAAAAAAAATTGTTAGAAAATTTTGTATTTACCTGTTTCCCGCGTGTAAAACCAGGTCTGCTAATTTCTTCCAGGGACTTCAGAACTCTGCGATTCAAGATTTCGCGAGTTTCAACTTCGCGATTCTGACTTCGGGACTTCATTATACTAGTCCTCCGAACTCTTGTCTCTCCAACTTCTGATCGCCGAAACACTGAAGAGAGCTTAACGGCCTTCGATTGGCCCTTAGTCTAGATTCAATGTGACCACATGCCTAAATGTTAAAGTGTTATCGGCTTTTCGCGATTTGGAGAATAGCGATGTCTGTGTCGGTTCTTTATCCTCCGAGTGACCACAACACTATGACCAAGGGCTTAACCCAAAGTCCTTTTCGCAACTCGCACCTTCGTGAGTTCATGGGCTGAACTCTTGTGCCCTCCTGTTGCGATCTCCTGAGACGCGATAAGTCAACGCCGGGTTGACTCCTCCCTTGACGCTTTTCGCTATTCACAACCTCGCAAGTTGAAGCGTCGAGCCTTCACGCTCTTATCCCGTGAATCCCCGAGATGCGAGAAATCAACGGAGTTTTGAATCATTTTTCTAGGCGACGCGTGTCTGCCTATCTATCACGCGGGCCCCACCTTATGGCTCTGTCACGTGTTCCCTCGTGCCTCAACTCTTGGCACTTCACGACTTCTACCGTCGAAAATAGATCCCTTCAATCTCCGAATACGCGATACGCGATGGGTTTCCTGATCCAACGGTCCTCCCGTTCTCTGGATCCAACGATTGTCCTTACTCCTCGCGATTTCGCAACTTCGCGCACTTCGTGAGTTGAGACACCCAACTCTTGGGCTCTCGCTCTGCAAACCTCCGAGTTCATGAAGTTCCGAACTCAGACTTCTTCGACACTTTCGTCGTGGAGAGTCTCGACCTTCGTCAACAAGACCTCTGATATCCCGAACTCCGAAGTGCCGAAACTTCCCTTTGGACACTTCAACGGTCCAGATCTTCCTGTGATCTGACGGTCCAGATCATTTCGGGATTTTGCGATTCGTTATTTCGTGACTTTAGAAGTCTTGTCGCTGAGTTACCCAAACCACGAACGCCAAGATGCCGAAATGAGATGGTGCTTGGATCTGCTGCCACCTGTCCTTTGAGATGAACGGCTCACAATCCTTTCAGGATTTTGCATATCAGGGTTTCGAGTGCAGTCTCCTTTGCTCGTCCAACTCCCGATTCCCAATTTTGAGATAGAGTCAGATCGAAGACTCACAACCTTTACACCCTGCGAGTCAGCGAAATGCCGAGATCTCGCCACGTCTCCTCCTTGATGGACGGTCCTAACGATTTCGTGACTTCGCAAGTCAAAATTTCTCTTTTTCGCTCCAGAGGACTAATCCTCGTGCACTTTCTCACATATCCGACAGCTATCGGTCCTCTGCGCGAAATCTAACGGCTGAAATTCTTTCGCCTTTTCTGCGCTCTCCTAGTCACTTTTGAACTGGATTTTCGCCTCCGATCTCTTCGTAGGACGGATCTTACGACTGCGATTTCTCATTCTTGAACCCTCTGATGTGTTCTTTGCTGCCTTTGCAAGGATTTTCTCCTGCGGAAGAAGAATTCGTGAATCTTTCAAAGATTTGAAAGAATTTCACGAGTTCTTTGAAGCTTACTGTTCTCTGCTGCAATCTTTGATGGAGGAGAGATATTTCCCAAAATTCTTTAAACAATTATGCCTCCTGCAACAATCTTTCACAAATTTGAACGAATTTCTTTGAATTCTTCAAATGTTCCTGCCTCCTGCAGCTCTTCTTTGTGAATCTTTGACGAATTATGAAATTGTTCACGATTCTTTAGATCTTCTTCTGCAGTCTCTTCTTGCTCGATCTTTTGAGCGTATAACGCTCTGCTTGCTCGCGTGAGCTTCCTACGAGGATATTTTCAGAGTATTACGGACAACTCTCCAAGCCTTGTGAAAAGTCTGTGTCACGTGCTCTCGTGATCCGTGTGAGCTCTGCGCTATGAGGATCGTGTTGCTCTCTAGCCTGTGTGAAGAGGCTTACTGTTGAAGCTCTGATACCATGATAAATTGTGAAGCAAGAAATGCAGAGAGGAAGAATAGAGCAGAAATAGTATTCAGTATATTGAGAATGTAAGGAGAAAGTACAATGAGAACAGTTAATGAAGTATTGTGCAAACAGAAATAGCTGAGCTAAATAGGCTCAAGCAAATCAAGAAAAGAAAGTACAGTTGGCCAAGATAGTTGGCAGTGTACAGTCAGCCTGTTGAGGTTACGTTATATTTAACATCTTTTAATCTGGTCGTTGCCAAGAGTCGTCGTTGTTAGTTGAAGTAGGCCGCTCCCCCCTTCTTACATAGTCGATCTAAAAAAAAGGCTAAACTCACCTTCGAATTTACCAGGCCTACGGTAAAAAGTCGATCTCAGAAAAAAGACTAAACGCACCTTCGAATTTACCAGACGTATGGTAAAACTCGTTTGGTAAAGTTCTTTTGAATACTCTGGGAGTACACACCTCCATGAGTGTTATTTTTTTTATTAAAGCTCGAATTAATATGGAACATCTATTTTTATATAAAAATATGGTGTTGTATTGTTAAAGGGACATGGGATATCTTAACATATGCCATATTTTGTGGAAAGGAGGACGTGCATATATATGGTTGTTAGGTTGTGACTTTTAAAAAAGTTAAAAATATATTATTTACTTTATTTTTGTTTTTGTTGAGAAGACGATTTTCTTTATAAAAATATGGCTTCAAACATTAGCTTTGCACAATCACAAATCCCACTTCTTATAGCAAAAAATTATGAAGTTTGGGAAATCAAGATGATGACCTTATTAAGGATGTTTGGGATTTTATAGTTCACAGTTATACAGAACCAGTTGATCACACAACTGTAAGAAATTTGTCTCTCCTTCAAATTGGTATCACGCAGCAAAGAAAGCTTTGCTGAATGCTCGAAAGGATCAGCTCAAAGATAACAAGAGGAAGGATGAAAATGCTCTCTATCTCATCCAAAAAAACTTGGATGAAAGCATATTTCCTAAGATTTCGGCAACCAAATTCTCAAAGACAACATGGAACATATTAGAGACCAACTATCAAGGTGAAGGATCTATGCAGGCCTATCTATGAACTAGATAATCATTCAATTAGAATAGCATAACAATATACTAAATAATAAATGATTAATTCAAAATATCATAGAAATAAGAAATAATTATTATTCAGGTAATTGCACAAAAAGGTTGCATTCAATTGTGATCAACCTTGATCTTTATAACAATACATAGCCTCATAGAACAAACGGTTGGTTGCTCCTCCTGATTGAACGCTTACAACAATTTATTTTAGAAAACTACTCATGCATTTTGCATGCATTATTTTGTCAGACAATCTATATCTAAATACTAACCGACAAAAAAGAAAACTGCAAATAGATTGCATCATGTCAGATGATTGACAGGACTGCATCAATTACCAACATACTCCCCCTTGATGCTGAGAGGGCTCACAATCTGATCTCGAAGTTTCAAAAGATGGACTTTAACAACTCCCTTAGTGAAAATCTCTACAATTTGTTCTTGAGTCTTTATATATCTTAGTTCTACTTCCTTATTTTGCACCAAATCTCTAATGAAATAATACTTTAAATCAAAATGTTTTGTCCTGCTATGATGGACTGGATTCTTGACCAATTTGATGGCACTAGTGTTATCACAAAATATCACTGTAGGATGGATTTGTTTCTCTCCAATTTCTTCTAGAACTTTTCAAGCCATAATGCTTGTGTACCCGCTGAGGTGACTGCAACATATTCTGCTTCTATGGATGAAAGTACAACTATACTTTGCTTCTTTGAGCTCCAAGTAATCAAACCCGAACCAAAAGAGAAACAATTACCAGATGTAGACTTTCGATCATCCAAACTACCTCCCCAATTAGAATCACTAAATCCTGTTGAAATAATGTAACTGCGAAGAGCATTCTTATTATTATTTTTTTATTGGATTAAATCCCCATTGTGGATTAATCATGTCATTATTATTATTTTTGTTATTGGATTAATCCCCATTGAGGATTAATCATGTTGGTAATTGTATAACGACCAAATCCCCTTTTGCGGATTGGTCATCGGACAATTACAAAGGACAGAATAAGAAGTCGGCCCCAACAGTTATAATGGAAGACCCAGAATTAATTAAAGGTGGGTTTACCCACCAAGAGTGAGAGGTCGGCCCTACCAATTGTGACCTTTCACACGTGCCAGTCTAATATAAATAAGAGGTTAGCGCCTCACTTCAAACACACAACTCACTTGCTCATTCTCTTATGAGGCAAGCTGCAATTACCAGTTGGAAAGAGGGAGAAGAGTGGCGCATCTCTTGGAGAGGACTATCTGTATTGGTTTGAGTTATCTCTTGAACATTGTATAAACTATTTATGATAAGGAAGTTTTTGTTGGGTTTTCTTCCCCTAGAGGGTTTCCCAGGATAAATGTTGTGTCTCTTGTGAATGTGTATTTCTCAATGATCTTGTACTTATTATTCTCTTATCTATTGAAATGCAAAGAAATATAATAATGGCATAAACATTAACATGGTATCAGAGCCAACCTGAAGGAAGCACAATTTGCAAGAGGAAAAACGTCACTGTTACCATACCCAAAAATTAGGGTTTTGCAAAAGTGAGTATTTTCAGCTCCCTAACCTCCTAGAAAGCTGCGCCCTCCCCCAAAGATCAATTTGGAACCTAGAGCACACCTTTTCAGTGGTTGTATCTCCCGGAAAGTGAAACCCTAGTTTCACCAGAGTACCAGAAGTACCAAAAAACCAATGACAAAAGTACCGGAAGCACCAGTCCAGAAATCTGCAGATCAAATTTGACAGGGTAAAATTTGGATTTTCTCAGATCTAAGGACACCAGGCTACTCGCCTCAGCCAAGCGCACCTCCTGGTAAGGTCAAAACTTGATTTCAAGCACTTTCAATTTTTGGTTATTTTTGTTGTCGAAAGTACAAGATGCCTGCAAGCACAAAGCTTGTTGAGAAATTAGAAGGCATAGACAACTTCCATGCCTGGAAGTATAGGATCGGTCTGATCCTTGCAGAGAATGACCTATCAAGATTTATCAAAGAAGAAGTGAAGGAACCTGAAGATGCCGTAGAG
>ML826061.1:114941-127710 GCA_009831015.1 Picea engelmannii | reverse complement strand
AGTGCCTTTTCTTTCAACCTTACTGTGTCCCATATTCTCTTCCATATTGTTTGATCATCTAGATGTAGAGAAAATTCAATCCATCCTAAATGATTCATACATGGATATGCTTTCCTTGTTGGAAAGTTGTTGAGCTAGAGCATGTTATGAGGACACAAGTGAAAGTACAAAGGTATAATTTTACATCTGCAAGTTTCATAGAATAAAATAGTTTTAAAGTCTTTTCACTGTCCCCATTTTAGATATATCATATAATCATGGAATTCCATAAGACATGGCTATGTTCCAAGTCTCATTACAAGTACTAGGCACAATATGTAAATCTAAATTTGAACCTCCTACAGCCCAAGATCAAGTGACTTGTTTATCTGGGTTTTCATGCTATTATGTATGTCTTTGAGCCCATATAACCCCAGTGCTATAATAAATTTCTCTAATACATATTTATAATATACCCAATCTCCTCTATAAGAATGTTGAGGGAATGATGTATTAAGTTAAGCATTTCTTCTCTTGTCCAAGAATGATTTGTCCCAATTTTCTCCAATTGAAAAATATAATTGAATCTTATCAGAACAAATATTCCCACTAAATTGATTTAAAAAAAAAATAAAAACAATTCCCAAAATCAACCATGAATTGTTATGTCTTCAAGTAACTAAAAGATTCTATACCTCTATCTTGTACAAATTCAATCATATCGATTGAAACTATGGATTTAGAGTAATGGTGTTATCGTGTGCACCTAAAAGTTTCACAAAATAAAACCTATATATGCTAATCCATAAGGGATTTTATCTATTTTCCAAAACTTAGCATGCTTTAAAACTCAATATGTCAACCAAGCAACAACAATGTGAGTATAGGAACAAGTTCACAATATATTTCCATAACTTAAGTTCTATGTTATTTTCAGTTTGATTTCTTAAAAAAAAGACAGATATCTTAGATCAAATTGAAAATAAAACCAAGGAAAATACAAATGCACTCATTGGTCAGAGTCTTTCTCATTAACTGTTATATGTAGTGAAGGCAAAGAGAGTTGAACCTCTGTCTTTTCCAACCCACTACTTTCAACAAAGTACCAAATTTGGAAACTATAGGATTCCTCCAAGCCAATCGAGGAATCACCCTCCCAAGGTAATTAAGTTCAAAGCCTAAATTAAGACAGATGTATATACAACGAAATAAATAAACAAAAAAATAACGAAAAAAATATTGATTCAATTGAAGAGAAAACTTTTATGGGAAATATAAAAGTAAAATGAAGAATGGGTCTACCGTCTTTCCTGGAATTAGAATAGAGAAATATATGAAACATTGTCTACAGGAGTCCTGAGATAAGACGCTTGTCAATGAGCACTTTCATTATATGTACATACAGAGAATAAGATGGGGGATCCAGAGAAACTTGAACATACAACCATAGGAGCAATTTTCCATGCATATATTATTATTTGGTGAATTGCTAGGGGTAGACATTAAATAGGGGAAAAATTGTTCCCCATGTCCATGATTCCACAAGCCATAAAACCCCACTCTCCAATACCTAGTGAGATGTGAGCCCCCGAACAAGATAGAGGCCTCGCACCTGTTATATGAGCAACAAACAAAAACCAAACCCGTGTCCATATTCCATCAAAAAAGAGCTAATTGACCCATATATGACCTCATATTCAAGTAATTATTTAGATTCGGTTTTGTCTTGTCCTCTATATTTTCAATTCGCTGTCAGCTTGCGTGAACGACCGGCATGGAAATATGGGTGATTTTGGAGGGAAATGCAACTATAATTTATATTGGAAAGAAGGATAGAGGGAAAAATATTTCCCAGAAACCTCCATTCCTAGAAACCAGGGGTGAATACCACTATAACCTAGATTCACAAGAAGTGTAAAGGGAAAAATCACTCCTAGCTTCCATTCCTGGAAAACAAGGGCTTTTGAAACTATAACCTAGATTTTCAATAAGGGTAATGGGTGAAATAACTCCCAGAAGCCTCCAATCTTGTAAATTAGGGTGAATGCAATCTTCAATTCGAATTTTGGAGGGAGAAAAACATTTTTCTGGGTTCTCCATGATAAATATAGGATAGCGAAATGTTTTCTATCTATTTTTTATTTAATAAATGGTCGTATAATAATATTAAAAGTAGTAAACCCTTTCCTTGTTAAAAATTTGCCCATTAAAAATTTCGAACCCTTAAATTTTGCGCATGGGCTAAATTTCGCCCCTAAAATTATCCCTGTGGAGGAGCTAGAATTAGTAAATTATGAGGAGGAATATGATGCCTATCTAGGTTATGTTTTTAGGTCACATTGAGAGGATTTGGTGTCGTATGGTAGTAAGAAGTATTGAAGTAACAAGGTCCATCCTAACATCAAGAAGTGGGCTCTGAAATGTTCCATGCTAGATGGTTGGTATGCAAGTCCACGTAAATATTTTGCTAGTCCAAAAGGGGAAGGTGGAATAGTACATACCCTATGAGAATGAATGTGATGGATATGATCACTTTCCCCAGGGTTTGAGATCAATTTACAAAGAATCTATTGCAATATCCTTAAAGTGTTCAAGATATGGTATGAATTGTTGGCGGAAAAAAATAGGATTACTTGGATGCTTCTTCCATTCATTTTGTATCAACATATGTTCATGTAGACACAAAAGTTAATAAAATATTAATGGATGTATCTCACAATGATTTGAATAAGAAACTTGGTTAACTTCATTGTTTTTATATTGTTTTCATCTTAATGTTGGGCATAATTTTTTATTATGTTTTGTTAAGAACTAAACATAAAATAATAAAATAAAATAAAATATTTTAATCACCTAGAATTAGGTGAAAATTTAATAAATTAAAGCTCAATTTTAGTTTCCTATTTCATATCAAAAGATGAATATTCATTATCAATGATTTCACTAAGTCTTAAAACCCTCCCATACCATCAATGCATCCACCTAGTCTAACCATGTAAAATTTCAACAAATACAGTCACATTTTGAAAAAATTTCAACATTGGCCCCATTCACTGCTCACTATGCTGGGTCGGTTGATGACATTGCAGATGACATGTGTTGGAAGACATTCCATGGAATTTCAAGAGAGTTCCAACCAATATTCTTTAAATGTGAATGACGAATGATGAAAATGAGACTACATAATGAAGGTTCATGCAAACACGGAGGATGTCAAAGATTATATGGGGACGTCGGGAATCCTTGAGTATTGAAACCCTCACATATCGTCAAGGCATGTATCTCATCTAACCATGTCAAATTTTGATGCATACATGCACTGTTTGAAGAAATTTCAATGTTGGCACCATTCACTGCCTATCATGCGATGTTGGTGGATGACATTAGTGATGGGTGTGTTGGAAGATGTTCCATGACATTTCAAAAGAGTTTCAACAAAGATTCTATAAATGTGAATGAGAAATGATGACAATGATAATGCATGATGAAAATTGATGCAAACGTGGACGATCTCAAAGATTATGCGAGGACATCAGGAATCCTTGAGGCTTGAAACCCTTGCATACTGTTAAGGCATGTGTCTACTCTAACCATGTTAAATTTCGATGCATACAGGCACAATTTGAATAAATTTCAATGATCACCCCATTCACTGGTCATCTTGTGACATTGATCGATGACATTGGTGATGGGTGTGTTGGTCAAAGATGTTCCATAAAAATTCGAGAGAGTTTCGACAAAGATTCTATAGATGGGAATTATGACAAATAATGAAAATGGGACTACATGATAAATGTTGATGCAAATGTGGATGATCTCAAATATTATGTGAGGATGTCAGGCAATATCCTTCAATCATGAGACCCTCACATACCATTAAGGCATGTGTCTAGTCTAACCATGTCAAATTTCGACGCATGCATGAACAATTTGAAAAAATTTCAACATTGGCCCCATTCAATGCTCACCGTGCAACATTGGTGGATGACATTGGTGATGGGCATGTTGGAAGACGTTCCATGAAATTTCAAGAGAGTTTCAACAAACATTTTGTAGATGTGAATGATAAATGATGACAATGACACTGCATTATGAATGTTGATACAAACATGGAATATCTCAAAGATTATGCGAGGACATCAATAATCCTTGAGTCTTGAAACCCTCGCATACCATCAAGGCATGCGTCTAGTCTAACCATGTCAAAT
Source organism: Picea engelmannii (assembly GCA_009831015.1). Lineage (NCBI taxonomy): Eukaryota > Viridiplantae > Streptophyta > Pinopsida > Pinales > Pinaceae > Picea > Picea engelmannii. The sequence continues at coordinate 123,523 of ML826061.1, read as the reverse complement.
TTCAACGCATACAGGAATAGTTTGAAGAAATTTCAATGTTTCCCCCATTCACTGCTCACTGTGTGGCATTGGTGGATGGGCATGTTGAAGATGTCCCATGAAATTTCAAGATATTTTTGAAAAATTCCTAAATCCCCTAACCCCTAATCCATTGACCCTTAAATCCTTAAGCCCTAATCCCTAAACTCTTAATCCCTCAACCTTAGTTAATGACTAATCTCTTAACACAAAATCCGTAAATCTCCTAACCCCTAAGCCATCGACCCTTAAACACTTAAACCCTAATCCATAATCCATTAATCCATAAACCCTTATGCCCTAAGCACTTAAACATTCATCCCCTAGCCCATAATCCCTAAGCTACTAACCATTAAACTACCTAACCCGTAAGCACCAAATCTCTTAGCTCTTGACCCTTAATCCCTTAAACTCTAACCCCTAATACCTTAACCCTTAATCCATGTACCCCAAATCCCTAAATCCCATGATCCTCAAATCCCTTATCCACTTAAACCCCAACACCTCAACTAATTAACTATTTAGGCACATTTAATTCTAAATCTGACACTATTTTCAGTGTTAACTCAGATGCTAAATCCGGAACTAAATCCGATGCTATTTCCAATGCTAAATCTGGTGCTATTAGCTCCTAATTTAGCACCTACATTTTTTGGTCGATGCAAAAAATGCCAGAAATAGTGACATCCTGATAAATAGCGCCGAATTTTTCAAAAAATTGGAGAAAAATACACTAAAACAATCTTTGGAAGCAAAAAAGGGAGCAAATCACAGGAATTTGTTGTAGTGTGTGCTACCACAGTGGCAGGTACATTTTGGATAGGATGACAATTGGAATGTGATGTGGAGCCATGTGGCATACCAACTATTAGTCCCACAAAACTGTGGTAAGATCTTGAAAATTTCTCTAAGTGTCAGTCCGTGAGTCTAGGAAGAAGTGGAAAAATAGTTAAGTGTTGAGACTTCTTGGACAGACTTATGAAAGGAAGTTAGAAGATTATGAGTATGTGAGTCCGCAAGTCTGCGAAGAAGTGGAAAAATGGTTAAGTGTTGATACTTCTTGGACGAACTTATGAAAAGAAGGATACAAGATTACGATTATGTGAGTCCACGAGCCTACGAAGATGGAAAAATGGCTTAGTGTTGGGACCTCTTGGATGGAGTTATGAAAGGAAGGTTACAAGTTTATGAGTCCGCGAAGGAAAAAAAAAAGAAAGAAACTAAGAGTTGGCAGTGGGTTCATGAAAGGTATGAAGAAGAGACATGACTTCGATCCACGATGAATCCATTAAGACATATCAATGATGAAGATCTAATCAAGAAATGATTGGATAATTGTTGAGCATTGCTAATATGTTGCACGTGCCAATGAATATTCCTTCACTGTTTTTCCACCATATCTTTCAGTTCAGAGATCAGATTGGGGAAAACAAATAGTCGTTGGAAAGATATTTACAAGAAAAAGAGATTTGTCGACCCAAATTTTTGATCTGGGCACTATATTTTCTTCAAAAGTGATAAAAGTGAATTATGTAGAAGTAAAGAGTGGAAATTTAAACTTGTAATTGTTGTAACTATTCACTCAAAACTCAGATCGAGGCATGAGGATAGTTGTTGGAAAGTTGTTTCGAAAATGAATGCATTTAAGGAATCCTACTTGAGATTAGTGAATTAATATTCTTCATAATTTAAAATGAATAATTACATGTAATCTAATTGATAATATTTTTCAATATTCTTAAGTAAACCTTCCCCATACTTAGTTATAGATGTCATATTTATTACATGATCGTCCATGTGAGCACTAGTGAATGGGGCCAACGTTGAAATTTCTTCAATATGTGCCTATATGCATCGAAATTTGACATAGTTAGACTAGACACATGCCTTGACGGTATGGGAGGGTTTCAAGACTCAAGGATGTTTGATGTCCCAACCACATAATATTTGAGATCGTCCATGTTTGCAACAATGTTCATAATGGGGCATCTCATATTTGTCAAATGTCATTGTTTCCATCCGTAGAATATTTGTTGGAACTCTCTTGAAATGTCATGTAACTTCCAATCAACCACCACAAATGTCATGCACCAACCCCACATAGTGAGCACTAGTGAATGGGGGGGCAACGTTGAAATTTCTTCAATATGTGCCTATATGAATCAAAATCTGGCATGTTTATACTAGACACATGCCTTGACGGTATGAGAGGATTTCAATACTCAAGGATGTATGATGTCCTGACCACATAATATTTGAGATCATCCATGTTTGCAACAACGTTCATAATGGGCATAATGGGGATCATCTTTGATATTTCATGGTACTACTCTTCCAGTGGGTGCACAATATCACAAGGATATGTTTTCTTTCCCTCCTCCATTGGATGAGCAAGTCAACGACAACTTCCTCTTGTGGATGAGTAGTTTGGTGGGAACATTCTTTCAAGTTTTTATTTGGTACACTTTTGTATTGAGTTGGATCATCACAATGCCACTATAATTTCTTCCAACTATCACTGATTAGATACTTGGTTAAAGGTTTTCTAATTTTTATAAAGGCATGGGGTTAAGGTATGGGAGGGTTTCGGTACTTAAGGATGTTTTATGTCACCGCATAGTACTTAAGGAGGGTTTTATTATTGAATTACCAATTCGAGTTGATGTCACAGAAGCTTCAATTCCCCCACCAATGTCATCTTGCACCGACCCCGCATAGTGAGCAATGAATGGGGCCAATGTTGAAATTTCTTCAAACTGTGCATGTATGTGTCGAAATTAGACATGTTTAGACTAGACACATACCTTGACGGTATGGGAGGGTTTCAAGACTCAAGTGTGTCTGATGTATCGACCACATAATCTTTGAGATAATCCATCTTTGCAACAATGTTCATAATGGGCGTCTCATTGTCAAATGCCATTGTTTCCATCTGTAGAATTTTTGTTGGAAGTCTCTTAAAATGTCATGGAACTTCCAATTCAACCACCAAAAATGTCATGCACCGTGAGCAGTGAATGGGACCAATGTTGAAATTTCTTCAATATGTGCCTGTATGCATCGAAATTTGACATGGTTAGACTAGATACATGCCTTGACGACATGGGAGGGTTTCAAGACTCAAGGGTGTATGATGTCATACAAAAAAAAATTGAAAAAATTTGAATGTTGGCCCCATTCATAGGTCACTGTTGTCCATCATGTACTCTAGCCCTAGTACAATGTCTTTTAATAGTTGTTTCCTCTAAAATTCGATCGATCAGAAAATTAAAATGAAACGAGGAAGAGATGAGATGATATATAGAGTGGGTCTGTGAGTGATCTTTGAGTATAATGGAAAATATCTCTTCCATGCAATACACAACACAAGGGGAAATGTTTCCTTTCTCTACTCAACAATCCCTCAAGCATCTCCTTCCTTTTCAGTGCCCTCATGTAGGCAGAAATAGTCCAATCCATTGATTGCTTTATGGGAAACCTAGTGGAGTATTGCCTTAGCTCTTAAATAATCAATAAGCAACTATTTCATGGGAATGGGGTTAAAGGTTTTATAATTTTCCTTGCCTCTATGCTTATCTACAACCATCTATATCTCTTCCAAGGTTTTCTATTCCGTCATTGTTGCATTAGTTTTGGTCATTTCTAAATTTGGTTTATTGAGTAACTAAGGGGAATATAGTGTGGGGGTTATGTGAATAATGGTGTGAATGATCACAAGAGAATTTCCATGAGGTAGGAGAATGCATGAATGACTCATAGTTATTGAAAATGTTTAAAATCCCTACTGATGTGGGGATTTCTTTAATGTTGGAGGATATCAAATATGTGTCATTGCGACTAAGTGGACATATGTTGGTGAGAACGATGTCATCATTTCATCATCATCACTCACAAATTATTCAGAGGACGATGTCATCATCTCATCATATTCACTCACAGATTTTTCATAGGATGATTTCATCAGCTCATTATTTTTATTACTGCTTTCATTCACCCACCACAAATGTCATCTTGCACCAACCCCGCATAGTGAGAAGTGAATGGGGACAACGTTGAAATTTATTCAAACTGTGCATGTATGCGTCGAAATTTGACATGGTTAGAATAGACACATGGATTGATGGTATGGGAGGGTTTCAATACTCAAGGATGTATGATGTCCCCACATAATCTTTGAGATCATCCACATTTTCATCAATGTTCATCATGCTATACCTCTCATTGTCATCATTCATCATTCCCTTCTATATAATCGTTGTCGGAACTATCTTGAAATTTTTCATGGAAATTCAAATACACCCATCACAAATTTCTTCCACCGACCCCGTACAGTGAGTAGTGAATGGGGCCAACGTTGAAATGTTTTCAATCTGTGCCTGTATGCATCGAAATTTGACATGTTTAAACTAGATAGTTGCCTTGAAGGTATGGGAGGGTTTTGATACTTAAGGATGTTTGATGTCCCCACATAATATTTGAGATCATCCATGTTTGCATCAACGTTCAATATAATAGATGTCTCATAGTGAGAAGAGTGAATGGGGCCTACCTTAAAGGTGAATGAGCATAGTGAAATTTCTTCGACCGACCACGCATAGCGAGCAGTGAATGGGGCCAACATTGAAATTTCTTCAAACTACGCATGTATGTGTCGAAATTCAACATGGTTAGACTAGACACATGCCTTGATAGTATGGGAGGGTTTCAAGGCTCAAGGAATATGTTTGATTTCCCAGCCACATAATCTTTGGGATCGTCCATGTTTGCAACAACGTTCATAATGGAGCGTCTCATATTTGTCAAATGTCATTGTTTCCATCCATAGAATCTTTGTTGGAACTCTCTTGAAATGTCATGGAATTTCCAATTAAACCACCCAAAATGTCATGCACCGACCCCGCATAGTGAGTAGTGAATGGGGCCAACGTTGAAATTTCTTCAATATGTGTTTGTATGCATCGAAATTTGACATGGTTAGACTAGACACATGCCTTGAAGGTATGGGAGGGTTTCAAGACTCAAGGATGTTTTATGTCCCGACCACATAATCTTTGAGATCGTCCATGTTTGCAACAACTTTCATAATGGGGCGTCTCATATTTTTCAAATGTTGTTGTTTCCATCCGTAGAATCTTTGTTGGAACTCTCTTGAAATATCATGGAACTTCCAATTCAACCACCACAAATTTCATGCACCGACCCCGCATAGTGAGCACTAGGGAATGGGGCCAATGCTGAAATTTCTTCAACATGTGCCTGTATGCATTGCAATTTGACATGGTTAGACTAGACACATGCCTTGACAATATGAGAGAGTTTCAAGACTCAAGGATGTATGATGTCCTGACCACATAATCTTTGAGATCATCCATGTTTGCAACAAGGTTCATAATGGATGTCTCATTGTCAAATGTCATTGTTTCCATCTGTAGAATCTTTGTTGGAACTCTCTTGAAATGTCATGGAACTTCCAATTCAACCACCAAAAATTTCATGCACCGACCCTGCATAGTGAGCACTGATTGGGGACAACATTGCAATTTCTTCAATATGTGCCTGTATGCATCAATATTTGACATGGTTAGACTAGACACATGCCTTGATGGTATGAGAGGGTTTCAAGACTCAAGGATGTATGATTTTATACATAAACATTTTGAAAAAAATTGAATGTTGGCCCCATTCACAGGTCATCGTTGCCCATCATGTACTCTAGCCCTAGTACAATGTATTTTAATAGTTGTTTCCTTTAAAATTCAACCAATCAAAAACTTAAAATGAAATGAGAAGAGCCCTATTACAATGTCGTTTAATAGTTGTACTCTAGCTGAGAAGACCTACAAACCCTTTTTGAAGTGTCGTTATTATAGAAAACTTGTCACGACATCTGTAAAATGCAACATATTTATAGGTTTTATAACGTTGAAATTCCGACGATCATTGACCAAATCAAAGTTGACTTGGTCAAAATACTAGGTGATCTTTGGAGGGGGAAAACCTAATTTCCACAACGTCGCAACTACGACAACTATCTTCACAAACGTGGCAAGAGAGACGACTATGTCACAAACGTGGAAAAATAGAAAACTATGTGGAAAATGTGACAAGAGAGACAATAACATGGAAAGAGAGACAACAACATGGCAAGAGGGACGTCAACGTGGAAATAATGACGTTATCAAGCAATATGGAAAAAAAAAATCCTTTATTTTTCAACAGTATGGCCAATTTTGTCCATAACGCCGCAAATAGAACATCAAAATTTTTACAATTTGTACTAGTGACATTGTCACAAAGCTATATAGAATTTATGTTGATAATTAGTATGAACGAATTATTATCCTTCTTGTCGTAGATATATAACAATGGATTCACTACTGAATGTTATTAGTTTCATAATTCACCACAAATATTTTTTAATCTTTAATGTAAAACATAGGAAGATCAAAAATAAATATTCTTTCTTAATATGATTTTATTTTCATCTTCGACGCTATTGGAGAATGAATTTGAGGTTTTACTATAGGGAACTACCAAACCTTGACAACTATTAAATTTATATTTGTTTATCTGATAATTCATCTGCATTCGGATTTTCTATTGGAAGGGTGACATAAGACTCATGATCTCTATTTCCTAATTCATTTGCATTATGATTTGTTGTTGGAAGGGTGACGAAAACCTATGAATTTGTATTCCACTGTGCAGGTCTTATATCAGCTTTTTGTGCACACTATTTATCAATTTTCTTGGTTCTATTAAATGTTAGGTGATCATTAGTAATGGTGGTAGCTACTTGGTCTTATCAATGGTAATGGTAGTAGAGACCTTGTTTGTGTCGTTGATAAACGCATTCAAGGCATCACCCTTTTCATTTAATCCAACATTTTTTCCCTTGTAGTTTGATTCCACATTGTGGTTTATGTCTTTCATTTTATTCTCCTATCTCAAGCTCGGTTACCATGCGCAATTATTCAAGCAAAGCCTATCACATGTCTAACCATCTACTAGAAAGTTTTAGCCTCATAACCACCCATTATAACACTTTTAAATATATCGATTCTTCTTTATTGTTGTGCTTTGGTTGGTAATCCTTAAATTCTTCTCCTCTTCAATTCAATAGTCGAAATCCTAAAAAAATTTGGCTTTCTTTCATTACTGGCGATTTTCATACATTAAGCAAAAGAATTTGCATTGCAAGTAGATTGTTTTTTGAAATTTTTCTTTGGAAGCATGTTGCCACTTTTGTTTTGCATTTAGATATTTTCATTTCAAATCCCATTACTTCCATCAAATTTTCCTTACAATATATGAATTACTTAATGACATTTGTGTTGTTTGGTTAAAAATAAAAAGATTGTATTTAGATATTTGGATTTCATAAATTTTTCAGTAATGTCGCTTCTTTTTTAATTTTGAATGAATATTTTATACCTGATTTAGTATGCTGGAGTCTTTTGTTATATTTCATGGAATGATGCTAAATTAGGCCGATTGTAATAACTTAAAATCAACATTTGATCTCTCCCCATGACATATTTCAAAAAACGCATTATGAATAAACCTCACCCTTTGAATGAAAGTCATGGACATCTTGTACTCATTATTTGTGTTATTATCCCATGCCAATAACTTTTTTTCTAAATATGATAAATCAACATAAATTATGCATTTGATTGTCTCATAAATAGGGTTATTAGGATATTATTGCATCAATTCTCTTCTAGCCTCTGCAAAATGATTTCATCTAATCACATAATATTTGTAGTCAAAATATTTTGATCTATCAAATTCATCCTTGTTAGGAACTTCCATTGGGTCAACAAGAACTAGGTGTTCAACCACAAGTGCATATGGATTGTACCTAATCCTTGATTTCAAATTGTGAATATGCAAGTAATGCAGTTTTCTAATTTAATATTTTTCTTTCCCTTCTGTGGGTTTATAAAGTTGCTTCACATTCAACTGAAATGTATGGTCATCATCAACTAAGTTCATCGTCCTCAATCTATTTTTAATGACAATTTGTGTTGTTTACATAATACCATCCTCACTACAAGGAAAAGAACCTCTAGCAGAGGTTTTTGTGGATGGCCCTATAAAAATATCCCAAAAATCCATTTATAGCGAATGATACTAATGGAGGTGAGTGGACAGAGGTTTTAGCGTATGTTTTTTCACTAGATTTTTTATAAGTACATAACACACCGGTGCGTTTTAGACAACAGGATCATAGGTTCCCTAAAAAATAGTGCACCGTAGCATGGTTATTTCAAATAAAAAAAATATTATCCAGTGCGCTACGGAAATAATGACGCACTGTAATAACATTCCTTTAAAACGATATGGTGCACAATGTAACACTGGAAGCATCGGTGCACTATTAGTAGAGCGCACTATTATATGGTTAAATAAAAAACATTTATGCACCAATGTAGGATTGTGTCAAAAAATATATTCTGGTGCACTACATGGTATCATGCGCACCAATGCTCCAATATAGAGCATCATGTTATGGTTAATTTCCAAATTTATGTGATGCTCTATGTTAAGCCCTAATATTG
>ML826061.1:24230-34935 GCA_009831015.1 Picea engelmannii | reverse complement strand
TAGTAAGCACATTTTAAAGGACTTCCAACATGATTTATCAAGCATCCACATAACACAATTAGCATATAAATATTATAGGTATAATTTCTCTCTTTACTTTTGCATTCATTTTTATAGTTTAATTTCTTAGTCTAAAATTATTTTATTATTTTTTTTAATGATATAGAATAAAAATAATGATAATTATGATCCAAAACTACTTTGTAATGTATACTATTCCTATAAAAAAATATTTTATTTAATTTTATTAAAATATTAAAAAAATAATTTTTTATTTTATTTTATTAAAAATCATAATTACGACAATAAACTCGAGTAAGTAAATATCTTGGAATGCAATTTACTCTTTTAACCTTTGTATTTCTACTACTTTGTTTACCTCCTTTCTCTATGCATTTTAAATTCTCAATTATATACATTTTAAATTCCATGTTTTTCATTGACCATAATTTATCATTGAGGATCACATATTGTCATTTTGCTATTGCTTCATGGCATGCTTGTAAATCAGATGAAACTATAACTTAAACCCAGATCTATCAATCAAAAGATATTTATTTTTTTATTCAAATGTCATCAAAGCTAAAAAGGCGTGCATACAAACAATTCCTCCAAACCATATGGTCTAGACTTACTTGACAAGTAATCCATTATAATTAAAAATGAAAATGAGCAATATTAAATATGATAAATGAAAATAAATAATTAAATATGATAAATTTTATCACTTAAAAAAACTAATTAAATAATATAATAATTCATTTAAAATTGTTTTTTATTAATTAAATTATAATCATGTTTTTTTATATATTGATATTTAAAAAAAAAATTATAAGCTTATGTTTCAGCCAGCGAAAGCATTGATTCATACTACTAGCAACAGTGACCTATGTGAGCTATCACACAGGAGGATGGCACATTTTCACCATGGGGCTTTGAGGGTATTGAGGGATATGGTGACTGGAGTTCCAGATTTCAGTATAGAGCACCAGGAGTTGTGCAAGGCGTGTGCTTTGGGAAAGTACACCAAGACCGCTTTTCCTAGCAATGACAGTAGAGCAGCAGGGATCCTTGATCTTATTCATTCATATGTATGTGGCCCGATGTCTTCGGCATCGTTGACTGGTTTTCTATAGTATGTTATATTCATTGATGAATTCTCACGGAAGTTTTGTATTTTCTTCATGAATACCAAAGGGCAGGTCTTCAGTCGGTTCCAATAGTTTAAATCTCTTGTGGAGAACCAGACAGGGAAGAAAATCAGAGTTATGATGACAGACAATGGGGGTGAGTATACCTCTAAGGAGTTCATGGACTTATGTCTAGGAGAGGGCATCAGGAGAGAGTTGATTGTTCCTTACAACCCACAATAGAATGGGGTTCCTGAGAGGAAGAACATGGCCATTGTTGGGGCTACGAGAGCCATGCTACATGATCAGGAGATGCCACTATTTCTTTGGGTTGAGGCATGCTACACTGTAGTTTATCTGCAGAACATGAGTCCTCACAAGGTTGTGGGGAGCATGACTCCTGAGGAGGATTTTTCTGGGAAGAAGCCTGAGGTGGGGCACTTTGGGATTTTTGGGTGCATCACATATTCGTATGTCCCTTCTAAGAAGAGGAAAAATCTGGAGCCCATGAAAGAAAGAGGGATCTTTGTTGGGTAGAATGATACTTCAAAGGATTTTTGTATATACCTTCCTTCCTTCAGGAAGACTCTCTTGAAGAGGGATGTTAGATTTGAGGAGGACGGAGCCTTTAGGAAGTCTAGAGGGATTGAGAGGGGTGAGAAGTCTTCACCTCAGATTCAAGTGAGTCTGCAGCAGAATACAGTGAAACATATTTTGGGGCCACCAGTTTCGGTGACGATGGGTTCACGGGTGATAGGGCCATAGGGTTCAGGTTCACAGGTTACTGGTCCACGGGTTTCAGGATCGAGTACTCCATAGTCTACTTCAGGATCATAGTCTTCAGGAGATGGGGTTGAGTAGGGAGAGTCCCCTCCATGGGACACCACTTCAAAGATTTAATCTCCCTGATCAAGACTCTCCCTGCTCAACCCCATCTTCAAACATCTAATCTCAAAGATCTATGAGAGCCATGCTACATGATCTAATCTCCACTGTTGGATGAAGAGACTCTTCACCTTCCCTCATGAGGTCGATTAGGGTAAGGAGGGTGCACCCATTGTGGGTTTTTGAGACAATTTTTGAGAGAGAGCAAGAGAGCATTTTCGAGCTTGAGAAGAGACCATTTTTGCAGAGCTAGGGCATACATCCCAAGGCTACTAACTAGCACAGAAATCAAGGTAGGAGGTACAACATACAAAGCAAGCTATATTGTACGGATTGAGTAGGTTGTACAACCTTAAAGTCAACACAGAAATCGAGGAAGGGTACAGTTCAGCAGAGAAGCCGTACTATATGGACTTTTGGGTTCCATACAGCAGGAAATAGGCACAAAAATCGAGGAAAAAAAGTATAGTCTGTATTGTACAGATTTTGTGCAGTCCGTACGACTGTTATTCAGGCATAGAAATCGAGAAATTTTTCTGTGGTAATTTATGGGTGGTTTTGGCATGTTTCCCAAGGTTTTCGTACACCATTTAATGTTCTATTTTGAGTTGTGACTATTGGCATGAATTTCAAGGCATCCATACAGTCATTTGGAAGCACAGAAATTGAGGAGAAGACTTGTACAATGTTGCAGCAAATTCTTGAAAGAATTTTGAGGAGTTTTGCTCATTTCCTGTGTGAAGACTTGGCACAGTTATCGAGATAAGTTTGTCATTAAAATTTTTGAAGATGAATATGCTATAACAGAATTTCTCAGAAGCTCCTAAATAGCAAAAAATCCCTCTCTCATTGGTTTTCCCCTTGTGGGTTTTTCCAGGGTCGTCGTTAGACCAAAAATCACTAAGTTATATTTTCTGAGTTTTTATGTGCTACCGATATATTTTATTTCTGCATTAAAACAATGTTCATAATCCTCATGTTTCAATTCTGAAATTTATTTTTATGTTGAGTTTAATTGGTTGTCATAAATCTGGGTTTGGGCATTAAACATTGGTTGAAAAATCAGCGAGACTGAAACTGGGTTGGGGTCTGAAATTTTACAAACTGTGGGATCCTTCTACCCATAGAATCATCATGGACATAAATGTAGTGTTTGATGAATGTCCTTTTATAAAATCGAACGTAGTAAAATATGAAAGGTTTAAAGCATGGTTGGTAGCAGAAAGGTATTGATTTCCATAAAAGTTTATCACCAGTTGTTAAAAGCTTGTTTCTATTCATATTGTGTTAGCATTGGTTTTGATAGTACAACTAGATGTTAAAATTGTTTTACATGGATGTTTTTTGATAAGGGGATGTAAATGGAACAACCAGACGGTTAGTTCAAAATCGCAATAGAAGATTTGTCTACAAACTCAAAATTATTGTATGGCTTGAAGCATGTTAGGCAAATGGTACAAGATGTTTTATTCCTTCATGGTGGCCAAATTTTACAAGAAGTGAGTATAACCATTGTGTTTATGGTATATTCATTATCTTGGTGTTATATGTTATGCTTGCTACAAGCACAAGAATGATTGAAATCAACAGGTTGGCTCAATTGGTTAGGACGTTTGTTATGAAGGATCCGTGAGCAACAAAATAAATCTTGGGCATGGAAATAAATAGAGATAGGAAATACGGTAAGCTTGGTTATCAAAATAGAAGTATGTGGTGAAGATACTTAGGAAATTTTGTATGAATAATGTGAAACTGGTAAAATCCTTTTGGCTTTCTATTGTAAGTTCTCTTTAGGTTTATGTCCTAATTGATGAAGAAGAAAAAGGTTATATGTCTCGAGTATTATATGCTAGTAGAAAGTTTGATGATTACGATGGAGAAATGGTCATCATTTCCCATGCAATTGGTGGTGTCAGTAGACACATGGAAAAACTAGGTGAAGAACATGGAAATGGGTGCTTTAAACACGGAATCACAAGTATCACCTACAGTGGTTGCAGTGATTTGGTATGTGGTTATGATTCATGATATTTGGACAAGTGCATCGGTTTATTAGACAGGTTACTAATCAAGATAGAATGTTTCATGCTGGAGTGAATCATGTAGGCATGTTCACGTAATGGTATTGTCAGAGAAGTTGCGGAGATGTGATGGTGTTTGGCTTCTCTTGACTTGCAGAAAAGGTGATGAATTAATTAAGGTCATGATATATTAGGTAAATTGTTGTCAAGGTGGATATTGTTGGAAACATGCCAACGAATTTCCTCATGCGGTGACATGCACATGCATGCAACTATGTTAATGTGAATTCATGCAATCTATTTATGAATTGTTCGTGTAACTATGTGATCTATTCATGATCATTCTGTGTAACTGAGTGATAAATGTTATATATACGAGAATACCCATAGAGGTGTGAGTGTAATGTGTAGTGAGTGTGTGAGATCAAGACTCAATACTGAGGTGTTGTGTGTATGAGAGGAGACGATGGTTGTATGCCTAGGTTCGCTATTGTAATTCTCCCTTGAATAAAAGAATATTGATTATCATTGCCCATGTTTTTTTCCCTCATTGGGTTTCCACATAAATCACTGTGTCAAATTGTGAGATTGTTGTGTTTGGTTTAATGTGTGTTTGATCTTACTTATGATCTATTTTATGCTATGTTTTGCTTCTGATGCCTAACAGTTTAAGGAGGATCGTAAGCTTCAAGAGTAACCACACCCATAAAATTGGTACCACCACTAATATTTCCTACACTCTAGTGGCCTGTACGCATGTGGAAGACACCTTGAAGAGATTATCATTTATCACAACACGCCCGGAGAACACTAGATATTGGATCATGTGGATGAATCTTGGTGAGCATTTCTCTTGAGAGTATGAGCCGAGGGAGGCCAAGGATGGATGAAAGAATACAAAATGAATAATGTAATCCAAATACCAGAGAGAGAACACCAAGGCTAATGACTTGGTGTATTTGATGTGTCCATTCCTCGTCCTAATGACTCGATGTATTTGATGTGTTTATTCCTCGTCCAATAGAGAACGAGCACCCACAGGTGAATCGTTCTTATTGGTCTAGTCCCCTCTGTGCCTGAGAATGAGAATGGTAGAAACTTCCTCTCCCAAGGTTCCCTCGCAACTGCTCCTCCACCTGTTGTGGTATTTCATCCCTCCTTCCAAGTCCATTCAAACTGAAATCACACGGAGTTGGCGGGAAAATTCAAATTTAAGCGGGAAAGAAAACTCAAATTTAAATCCATGACGCTAGGAAATTCAAAATTTAAACTCAACTAAAATAACATCCTTCAAGATTGTGTGTATTAAGTAACATCCATCCATGAATATGAGCTCATGGATCCATGTGGCATGTACACACGCATAAGTCTATTGCATATCATCCATATTTCGACTATCAAAATTTTATTGGAAAAATGGTATACACACGTGTGTCGACAATGAAAGCGTTTGCAGTAAGGATGGGAATATGCATGGTCATTCGGGATGCAGAGACTTTGCAGTTGGGTGGATAGTGCTCATCAATATCTATCCTGCTATGAAATATCGAATGTTGCGTCATGTGGATTATATGTAGGTTCTCGGATCTCAGATGGATAGTAATGGCCAATATCCAGCCTGCTATGAAGCATTGAATGTTGCGGTAGGTGGATTATAGACTGTCGGATCTGAATTTATTTCAGATCCAATGACCTATAATCCACCTGTAGCAACAAGAAATTCGAATCCATTCAATGCTACCCAGGTTGGATATTGCTCGCCCATCCGATGTGATGGATTCAGAATCTACTTCCTCCACTTATTTGAATTCCATGTGTCAAAGATCATGTGAAAACCCACCCTCTTTGGACTAAGACTATGCACGTCGGCTATGAAAAGTCCTGGGACAAGGTAAGGAAGTTGGAATGGGGAAAGGGACCCAAGAAAACTTTGTGGAAGACCGGGAACGGGAAAGGGCAGGAAGAGAGGGCCTGCGGCCCTCGCTCAAGTTTTTATGCCGCAGGGATCATGCGAAGGCGCTAACTGCAGAGCCACCTATTCAACCTCCAATAAGAGAAAATTTCAATAACTTAGAAGAAAACAATTAAGTTAATGCATCTAAACTTTTTTTTTTAAATTAATACATCTCAATTTTTCCATTTTTATAAAATAATAAAAAAATTATACGCATTCCCTTGAACATGATGTCAATGTATCCTGTCTCATTTGGTAAAAAAACATATGAGACATTATTTTTAATTGAGTGGGATCATTTAACAACAATACAACGAATAATGATAGAGCGTGAAATCAAATTTTGACACTTCACTTATTAGGTAAGCACACTTTTCTTTTTAATTTCTAGGACAAAGCATGGACTCTGCTTGATGGGTAGGTACACTTCATCCCATGATACCTCACTGTCAAAAACTAATCAAGTTCAATAATTTAACTTTGGTTTGAAACTTTCGTTGAAATGTGCCGCAAGAGGTGTGTAACTTGATTTCATGGGTATTTTCTTAGAAATAATGGAGATTAGTTGTGTACTCCTATAAACCAAATAATGGTTACAACCTTCTAAACCGAATAAAGGTTCCAATTGTCTAAACCGAATATCTTCATATATAATGTACTCCTCAATTGATTTAATAAAATGTAGTGTGGCTTTGCTTTGATGGTCTCCAGGTGCTACCTCGCCTGAGAGCAACCGATTCCTTTCCAATCCTTCTATTTTCAAGTTGGTATCAGAGCTAAGGCTCGTCTTGGGTTTGTGATAGGGATTCGTGAGGTTCCAAGTCATCCTTGGAGAATCTGTTTGTGAGTGTGATAAATTCAACTAGGAGGCCATACCTGTTCATATGTTGCAACGGAGCTTCTCCTTCGAATATCCGGTGAGGTTTTTCCCGTTCAGTTTCAGAAGCATATGCGTTGCATTTCGTATGTGTCTCAATGTATATTGAACCCTCAAGTGTTCAATATATTTTTTCATGATTATGAGCGTCCCCACGCGTAGCGCATGAAAAGTTGTAGAGGCACCTCTTTTCATAGGCAAAAGGTGGTCGATCGATCTCCTAGTAATTCCATAAGTTTCATTTCCATTTGACACAAATAATAGACAAAATTTACAAAGGTGGTGCCCCTAGAAATCTGTCAAATCGCATAGAGCCATTGTATGAGAATGGAATTTTCCCCCTTGAAATCACTATAGGGATCGATGTTGGCGTTGATCGTTGTTGTGGAGTGTGAGAAATGAGTGCATGACTTTAACATCCAACATCCTTTAATATATAATATATATTTTTCATTCACCCTTATCTAAGCCCGATTGTTGTTGGGATCGCTGTTGGAAATCATTGTTGGACCACTAATCCTCTCGGCCTCTGGCATTCCGATTGGAGATGAGTGATCTTTCCAACGTTATGAGTCCCATCTGTTGCAACAATACATAAGTGTTTTCTTGTTGAATTGGAGGTAAGAAATTTGGAGAGTTCTCTTAAATCTTGTGGTCGGTTGCAGAAGCTTGCTTTGTTGTTCTAGAATTGATAGACATTCTACTTGGCTTGATGTACATTTGTGGATTGATGTGGATTGATAGACATTTGTGGTAATTTCAAAGCCCCTTGAACTTACCAGGTGGGATTTCATTGGTTTATCTTTTGATCCTTATATCTAATGTTGGAAGATTATCATAGGAACACTTGAAAGTTTGATGCGAGTTTGGTGCATTAAGGAGTTTACAAGGATGGAAAATCCACTTGTTGAAACTTACTTCAATGAAGCCAATAAATTGGATGGCTCGAATTTTTTCAATTGGAAATTCAAAATACATACCTTGATGGAAGGTTATGGTGTTTGGACGATTGCGAAAGGAGATGAAGTGCGACCCGATGCGACTACAGGTGCGAAAACGACAACAATCCAAGATTGGGATAAGAGGGAGAACAAAGTCAATGTATTATTATGAATGTCTGTGAAAGATAATATAATTCCTCACATTAGAGATGCTAAGACTTATAAAGAAACCTGGAAAGCACTTAAATATTTGGATGAGACTAATAATAAAAATCGTATTCTTTTTCTGAAACATAAATTGATAAGTATTAAAATGGATATAAATGAGTCTGTTAGTACTTTTATTGGGCGAATTAAAGACATGAAAGATAAATTGGGAAATATAGGAGAAAAAGTGTCAAACATTGATCTTGTCATAATTGCCTTAAATGGAATGCTAGAGGACTATCAAATGTTTATAACAGGCCCTGCAATGAGAGAGAAACCTCCTACCTTTGAGGAATTGATAGGTATGTTGTTGCAAGAAGAAGAGAGGTGCACGAATTTGACACCTCAGAATTCAAACTTAGCACTATGGACAAATAAGAGAATCCCTAAAGGAAAACCAGGAGAAGGAGGCAAAGGAGGAAAATCATTTCAAAGGAAGTCATTTCCAAATCCAAATCAAGGTATTCCATCTAATAGAAATGAACCTAAGTGTTTCTATTCTGGTAGGACTGGGCATCTTGCCAAATAATGATATAAGAAGAAAAATGATGAGGCTAGGCATAAAAATAGAAAACATTCAGGACATTTTGCAGAAGAAAACCTAAATTTTGATTCAAAAGATCTTAGACTATTTGTGTCTAATGTTGCATTGTCTTTTGAAATTGATGATGTCGATGCATGGTTTGTGGATTCTAGAGCTTCAATTCACATGAAATGTAACAAGAATTGGCATATAAACTTTAAATAAACACATAATGGTGCCCATATTTTTCTTGGAGATGATCGTTCCTATCAAATCAAGGGATATGGAGATATTCCAGTAACACTATCGAATGGAACTGTCAGACACATTCGCAATGTTGTGTATGTCCCTGGGATAAAGAAAAACTTGATTTCTGTGTCCACAATTACAGATCAAAATTTGAAGGTTGAATTCTTTAAGACACATTGTATATTGAAGGATTTGCAAGATTATTACAGAAATGTTGCCTCGGGAGTCAGAGTTGGAGGTCTATACAAACTTGATGTCACCAGCAAGAATCATCAAGAATTGACTTCTACAACTATGCCTACAGAAACTCTTTGGAACCAAAACTATGGTCACATTAATTATCATGATTTGTTGTTATTACAAAAACAAAGTATGGTTGAAGGACTCTCTATGTTGAAGAATGAGTACACTACTTGTGAAGGTTGTGCATTAGGAAAGATGCACAAAGATGAATTCCCCTCTAATTCTGATAAGAGAAAGAAAAATGTATTAGAACTTATACATATGGATGTTTATGGACCAATGCAGACAAGGTCCTTAGGTGGTGCTTATTATTTTATTTATTTATTGATGACTTCACAAGATACGCATTGGTTTATTTCCTTAGAAAAAAGAGTGATTTTTTTTAATGCTTTAAGGAATTTAAAACCATGGTGGAGAAGCAAACATGAAAGTCCATCAAAATCCTCCGCTCAGATCAAGGGGGAGAGTACAGATTAGATAACTTCATCAAGTATTGCAAAGATTGTGGAATAATACAACAATTTATAGTACCCCACACTCCACAACAAAACGAAGTTGCAAAAAAGAAAAATAGAACTCTGGTGGAGTGTGCATGAAGTATTATGAAAGGTATGAATCTCTCAAATGCTTTTTGGGTTGAGGCCATTAGCACTATTGTTTATTTAAATAATATAATTACAACAAGGTGTCTTGATCATAAAACTCATTTCGAAGTCTTGTATGATTCTAAACCAACAGTTAATAATTTGAGGATATTTGGGTGTAAATATTTTGCACATATTCCAAAGGAGAACAGGAAGAAGCTTGATGCAAGCTATCAAATGTATTTTTATAGGGTACTTTTCATAATTTAAAGCATCTAAACTATTTGATCCATCTACTCACAAAGTGTTTGCAAGTAGAGATGTAAATTTCCATGAGAAAGAAGAAGGAAATAATGAAGAAAACAATCATGGAGGATGACATGTACTTCTTGAATATGAAGAGGTCAAAGAAGAGAAGCACCAACAGGAAAAGGAACCCAGTGACATGGATACATCCAACAGTAAAGAAGAGTGAAGAAGAATCTTCACAAAACGGAGAAGAAGTCGCCAACCAATTGAGAAGATCTTCACGACAAGTTCATCCACCTGAAAAATATAAAGATTATGCCTTGATGATTAGTATTTAAAATGTCATATAACCCATGATTTTTAATGAAGACAATGAACATGAAGAGTGGAGAAAATCAATGGAGGAAGAATATGACTCTATAATGAAAAATAAAAACTTGGGAATTCACTGAATTGCCTAAAGATAAAAATTCCATAGGATGTAAATGGATATACAAACCTAAATTCAAAGCATATGATTGTATAGATAAATATAAATCCAGATTGGTGGCAAAAGGGTATTCACAGAAGGAGGGAATTGATTATGCAGAAACATTTGCACCGGTACCTAAATTAAATACTATAAGATTGTTAATTGCATTAGCTACAAAGTACCATTGGAATCTTCATCAATTAGATGTAAAATCTTGTTTTCTGAATGGTGAGTTAAAGGAGGAGGTTTACCTTACTCAACCAGAGGGGTTTGTGAAAAGTGTTCAGGAACATTTAGTGTGTAAATTAAAGAAATCATTGTATGGACTGAAACAAGCACCTAGGTCATGGTATGAGAAGATAGATTCCTT
>ML826061.1:0-15096 GCA_009831015.1 Picea engelmannii | reverse complement strand
GGTGCACATCATTAAAATCAATCAATCAATCAACCCAACAAATCCCTGAAATGCATCAATATTAGTATTTTGATCAAGGGGGGAATTGAACAGACAACTTCGTATACAACCTGAGAACATATTTGGTGTCTTGACTGTGACCTTACGCGCCGTACACCTATTGACAATGGGCACCTTTAATATGTTTTTAGTACTTAATCAGTTTTGTATGGACAAGATTAAATATTGTTGGAATATTCTTAGTCGTTCCAATAAATCAATGGTTCTGATTGCCACCTCTGAGTGATTACCGTTTCATTTTCTAAAAAGCTCAAGTTTACCAGCCACTATTTTTACTCCAACTATTATTTACTGGGCAGGATTTTCCTGCCTGGAGCTCTTACCACGTCGATTATTTAATGCACAGGGTTCTGCGGTTATTTAACGCCCAGGACTCAGTTATTTCAACGTTCACCAGCCATGAATGACTTGTGGCTGTGCTAGTAAGAAACAACGAATCCAAATTCACCAACATCAGGACAACGAATTTCTTAGAGTACTCGCACTTGGTGATTGGCAAGTTATATAAGCACTCGAGCTGCGTCCCAATGCCAATGATCGTTTCAACCATCTCGTCCCAGTTCTTGTTAGGCTTCGCACAGATTTTATTCGGCTAACGTTCGTCCACGAAATTGACCTTCAACGCTTCCTTGGTCGATATTGCTTTGGCCGCTGGCGACTCCCAGACAAATACGAGAAGGTGCAAGGTGGGACGTGTGGTTTAAAGCCTTCCAAGTATATAATCACTGGAAGGTAAATTCCCTCTGATTTGCTCTCCACAGTTTCAACATTAAAGCGCGCACCAACTAGCTCTTGACATTGGGAGAGCGCACGAAAAAGGTCGACAGCAATCATATTAGAAAAACAGAGAGACGCTGCCCGATAAAATAGGGGGAAGCTTAAGTACTGTGAGTTGCACCGCTCCATGTGTATTAAATAATGCAATTCCAAGCATGCTTAACGTTTGTCGAGAAATTAGGTCGGATGTATTAATTGACAATTCCGAAAACGATTGATACCAATCAAACAGATTTACATCTAAGCATTAAAACAAACATGTGTTTCTTTTATTACAACTAAGCATTAAATGAAACATGAGAGCTTTCAAAGAATGCAAAGTCTGTAAAGAGAGATTTGAGATTTCAAAGTTAAGTATAATGTAGCTGTGAAGATAAAAGATAAAGGGTAAGTGTAGGGTAGCTATGAAGATAAAAAATAAAGGAGTAGTGTAAAATTAGATTTTTTAAGTAAATATTATTAAAGTTTTGCAATTTATTTGTGGGTGAAATTGTAATTTTTCATTATTTGAATTGCATTTTTTAAAATATAGATGGATTTATTGTGTTCAAAAACTTCTAATCCATTAAAACTGTGCAATCTCAACAACTAATATTTATGATTGCAGCAATTCTTTCAAATTTCTAAGGGGTTTTTAAGAAAAACTTAAAAAACAGACAACTCAAAAAAGTTAAAAAAATATAATATTTAAAACACCCAAAAATAAATGTGTACATAGTAGCTATACAATTTAAATGTATGTTTTATTATAGGGTTAACCAAAGAAAAATGCGATTTGATTTTAGTAAGCAATCTATATTTAATAGGATACATGGATGTGTTAAACTTTTATGGATACATCATTTGTTATTTCTATGGAGATGGATTCAGTTTCGTTTAAGGTAAGTGATATTCAACTGTTGTGTAGTGTGTTTTCTTTCATTTTCTTTATCTGGTGTATGGTGTTTTATTTAATTTTTTTTTATCTCATGGTGGATAGTGTTTTATTTAATTTTCTTTATCTCAATGTGGATGGTGTTTTATTCAAAGTATAGGAGAAGAAAAGAGTAGAGTGTATACTACCAATTCACAACAATAATTGGTAGTATATATTGGATAATTTTCATTTTTAAATTACAATGTATGTAGATTCAAAGATGAAATTTAATCAACAAATTGTTCATCATTAGGAGATTTGTTTTATTCAAAGTATAGGGGAAGAGAAGAGTAGTATAGGGGTAGGGTATGTATACCTCCATAGACTTTACCAGTCAAATCGTTGGGCGGAAGGGGGTCCCTTGTCCCACAAACAAGGGGGTCCCATACACCAATTTGGTGTGGCTTAGCAGTGACCTTAAAAATAGATTATTATTATATTATTATTATTAATAAATGGTTAAACACTACCACTTATTATGTGTACAAGAATCTAGATTTTTCATTATTGTTTTTAATCGTCTCGTAACATCAACCTAGTTTACATGGAAAGTATCATTAGTAAGAAAATAAATATCATCTCTAATTAGATTAAAAGTTATAGAGTAGAATAGAATGTACACTACCAATTCACAACAATAATTGGTAGTATATATAGTGGATAATTTTCATTTTTTAATTACAATGCAGGTAAATTCAAGGATGGAATTTGATCAACAAATTGTTCATCACAAGGAAATTTGCCTATCAAATAAGAATAATTTTTTTTTAAATGATCATCAATAATATTCCGTTTAAATAATCATCAACAATTTTCCTTAAAATTCTTTTTTAAATAATCATCAACAATCTTCCTCAAAACTGTAAAAATTAATTACAAACTTGTCAAAACCTAAATTTGACTCGCTATTTAATTTTGAAATTCAACTCCTACCTCTTAAAAGTGAATTTTACCAATTACATGCTAGGTATGAAACAGAATTTAATTCTTAGAAAATATTTTTATAGATAAGAATCACGTACTTTTTAAGAGTAAACAGTTTAACAGTTTAAGCACCAAACTCTCTTGTTCGATTACAAGATACGCAAAGATTCAACCCTTAAGTGTTGCGGTTAGGTGAAAGTGCAATTTCATCATTAGTGCAATCTCAAACATATTTAGCCTTTGTCAAGAAATTGGGTAAGATGTATTAATTAACAGCTTGCACCATGGAATTGGTTGTACGGTCTTAATCATACTTGGCCTTTGTCAATGAATTCGGTAAGATTATTAATTGACAGATTGCACCATGAAATTAGTTATACGGGCGCGGACAATTCGGAAAAGGATATGCTAATAATGATATAAAATTATAAAATTTAGATGTCAACAGAGTTTTCAAAATTAAATGTAGGCTAATTGTAAAATTTAAATGTATATTATGTTATAGGTTAAATGTTTTACGAAATGATGATTTTTTGGGGGGATATTAGCTCGAAATCTGGTGAGAAATTGTTGGATTAGTGGATTTGAGTGATTATTTCTGTATAATCCATTTTTCAACATGTTAAATCCATTTTTGCATTCAAAAATAGATTTTGAAAAACAAAAAAATAGTGATTTGTGTAAATTTGTATATTCCCACGAAAAAAATCATTTCATAGAATAGCTAACCTAAATCTTATTATATTATAGAGTTAACTACTCATAGATAATAAATGAAAACTCCTTAGTTATAAAATTTAAATGTATTTATAATAAGGTTAAATATTCTTATAAAACTTGTTTTGGTGGATGGATTGAGTTTAAAAAATAGGTGGATGGATTGAGGTTAAAAAAATAGAAAAAGTAAGATTGGAAAAACTCTTCATTACATTTTGATTTTTTTTTATTTCTATTTTAAAATATTTATGTATAAATTTATACTTCTCTTTTTTATCTGATTATATAGCAACTTTTATATTATATTATGTGTACATATTATATTTTTTTTCACGATTATATAGCAACTTTATATTATATTATGTGTACATATTATATTTTTTTTCACAAATAAATAAATTTATATATATATTTATATATATTTTGCTTAAATTTTG
Source organism: Picea engelmannii (assembly GCA_009831015.1). Taxonomy (NCBI): domain Eukaryota; kingdom Viridiplantae; phylum Streptophyta; class Pinopsida; order Pinales; family Pinaceae; genus Picea; species Picea engelmannii. The sequence continues at coordinate 11,265 of ML826061.1, read as the reverse complement.
TTTTTGAAATTAGTATTTTCATTTAGAAAGTGGCTAAGATAAATCTTCCCATTTTTTCTTTTCTCAAATTGTTGTCGATCATTTTTTAAGATTTATGGGTTGAAACATAAAAATGATGAGTAATACTTTTTATTCGTTTTTTTAAACAAGGTCGTATTGCAAACACGATACGTGCCGAATAAAGGATTAAACCAGTAAAAAATGATTAAACGAGTAAATGATTAAACATGTATGATGTTGAAGTAAATACAAAATAATTTTTTATTAATTCTATTAATTATATCCCTCCGGCTGCACCTTCTATTAATTATATCCCTGTGGCTGCAGCCTGCACCTTTCTATCGACTGTAGTGACATGTCATGTCAAGACGCATGTTGCAGTGCATCGACTGCAGTGAAATGTCAGACGCCTGTTTGATGTAGCAGAGGTTACTTCCGACTCCCGAGACCAGTATGTTTGCATTTATGAACCGTCGTCGGCTCGGCAATCAGATTTTCGTATTAAATAATCAAACCCCTAATACATTCACAAAAATATTACGCCTGTTTGATGTAGCAGAGGTTATTTCCGAGACAGTATGTTTGCATTTATGAACCGTCGTCGGCTCGGCAATCAGATTTTCGTATTAAATATTCAAACCCCTAATACATTCACAAAAATATTAAGCCTGTTTGATGTAGCAGAGGTTACTTCCGAGACAGTATGTTTGCATTTATGAACTGTCGTCGGCTCGGCAATCAGATTTTCATTTCAATAGCCAATGAAATCTTTTCAAAAAGGATTTTAAATAATTGAAATAAATAAAAAAATTCCATTATTAAGGTATGAGATTAGAAAACTATACAATTTTTTGGTTATGCCTGAATTAATATATAATGAAGGGTGAACTCATCCCTATATACCAATTTACAGGTAAATAACACTAATCCCTCTAAAATCTTTTTTTTTTTTTTAAAGAGAATTTCACCTTGAAGTTAAAATAAAGAAGTGTAGAGAAACATCTTAACTTTACATTTATATTTAAAACAAAATATTTATGCACATATAGTAGGATAAATTTATTTTTTATTCACTATTGTAAGGTACCCATGTCACACAGCAGCTACCAGCAAGGGGGCATGCTGCAGAGTTCTCTGAACTTATCTCGAAATCAAAGCATTGTTCAACAATGTTAGAGGTATGAAAATCACATTCATAAGACAAGATCCATGCCATAACATAAAAGAGAGTGCCATGCACAACTAATAATCAACAGATAGGCACATCAAAATACATATATGTAAGATAATTAAATACACATCGGAATGACATTATACATAAAACACATAGAGCACTTATATTTGCAAGTAAGCATTCACCAACTGGCTGCAAACCAAGGACGTTCCTCCCAACCATAGACACTATTGTTCTTTTACTCTGAACAACAGGTCACCCCCGAGCTAGGGATATGAATCCACAAGGATGCATCCTACACCAAGTCTAAATACACAATAGTTGGCTAACTAGCTCTTAGGTTTCCCAACCTCACAACAAATCCAAATTTCCAACTCTCTTTCCCCCTCAGCCTACACAACCCAAAGAAATGAACACCTTTCTTTGCCATGCAGTCCCTGAGGTTGTTCCATTTCTCTCTAGGGATCCAGTGCTACTGGTTGGGAAATATCCCTACTGGAAACTCCAAGGATTCTCAGTTGTGGACAGTTTTATCTGAACTGCCATTGGTCTCATAATTAACAGGGCTCTCAACACTCAAGCTATCACGAGCCTTTCAGCACTCACAACAATCCAAAGTACACCATCTCTCTTCTACCCAGCCTACACAACTCCAAGAGAATGGACCCCCTTCTCTACCACGCATTCCCTCAGGTTGTCCATCTCCTTCCAAGGCTCCAGTGCTTCTGGTTAAGAATCTCATTGCTGGGACTCTCAGGACTTGAAGCTATGGACAGTTCTTTTCGAAATTCCATCAAACTCATGCACACAGGCATTCATTCCCTTCTGGAATGATCAGTAATTATTACAACCATTCATCAATTACTCTCCTCTTCCTGCCATTTATTTCCATGCTCATCCCAAGAGAATACAAACAAGCAATAGCGAGTGAAGAGGAAAGAAGAACAAGGGAACAAAGGAACAAAATGAACGAGGGGAAGAAGACTAACAAAAGGAAAGAACGACCCCCAAACTTCACCTAGAGTCATCCTCATGCAACCATTTGTATCCATGCTCAGACCAAGAGCACACAAGTTCAACCCGAGTGAAGGAAAAGGAAGAATAAGAAGAACGAGGGAGAAGAACCCCCAAAACAAACCCCCAAGGGATGTTTAAATAATTACCTGAAGACAAGAGCCACATGGCCTCCCTCCCAAGAAGCTCATGTAACCCTGTTTCTCCATCAAAACAATTACGGGTAAAATAAAATAATAATAAAAAGACTTATCCCCTCAAGCCCTCTCTCTCGTGGAATAATATCCCCTTGTCTCTTTTTTCCTTGTTCGTCTTGCATCCAACGGTGTATTTTATTAATGTATATAAAGTATTGCATTCCTAGGAACTCTGGCCCCTTTTCAACTTTACTGGCTCACTGGCCTAAGTCATAATTACATAATATAGTATTAGTTCATAAGGGTTAAAACTGGGATGTTACATCCCCCTCCCCTTATTTTGGCATTGTCCTCAGTGCACAACACCATTCCAATGTTATTAACATTACAAATCTAGGCTCTTTGTCCTTAATTCACACAGGCATTCCAGCCAACTCTTATATACATAGGCACTCTAGCCTAAAATTAAACATGTATACACAGGTATTCCTACCGAAAACATGTATAATGATCTTCAAAATTTGCATTTCTGGCAGCAATTCCAACCAACAAGCTCTCATTCCCTCTCATCCCTGCATAACTCAAAGAAATGAACCCCTTTCTCTGCCATGCAATCCCTCAGGTTGTCCCACTTCTCTCCAGGGATCCAGTGCACTCGGCCAAGAAGTTTTAGAGTTGCGGCTTCAAGAACTCTAGCTGCAACAAGTCCATTGGAATTTCTTCATTCTATGCCTTCATCATTCAACTCGATTTCCTTCTGGTGTTCTTTTTTTTCTAGATTCCAACTTGAATAGCCAACATCTCATCTGCATTATAAAAACACAATCATCATGAGACATTGTTATAATAATTTCAATCATAAATGTCAAATTTGTTTTATATAAGAAAACAAAATTTTCCCAAGCATAAGCTTTCCGCTCATAATGTTTGGCTATGTAGCTCTAGATATCTGTCTTTATTATGGGATTACATCCCTGCCATATTCAAGACCATCCTACCTACAATTTCAACATTCCTTAGCCAAACTAACTATTAATATCTCATGTACAAGATATATATATTTTCATGGTAACAATTCAAAACAAAATCACAAAGTGATCTCATAATTGTTTACAACTACAATTCAATCACTTCCATTAATTCTTTACACATGTATTATCAGACCATCTCTTCTTTCTTCTATCCAGAAATATTTTTATCACTTTGTTCCCTCAACAAATCTTTTCTGTAATTTTATCATTATATAGATTCTTTAACCTGCAACTTTCTTGTTGTAATATCTAACCATTCCTGAACTGTTTTCAACTTCATGAGTTAGCAATACTCACATCATTTCAGTTGTTAGCATAATCATTTATATGTTATATAATACATACATGCATTTACCCAAATAATTCAATAATTCCTGTAATATCACTTGTAACAATTTTAATAGCTCCAAAAGTGATCTTGTAATTGTAACAACAACAATCAAATCACCTTCAGTTAGTACTCATTTTAAATATAATCCATCTATCCATCATTATGTATTCTTCACACCACAAGCTTTTCATAATGGAACAATCAATTACTGAATAAAATAAAAATCAATGTGTCAATACCCATGGCCACATCTACACAATGCATCCATGCATTGGCTATAGGATACATCATAACTATGGCATGCATTCACCAAGGTGAGTTGGAAGGTCTGGCCAACACCTCAACACATCATCCGCACACTTCCTACTGCTTCCCTAACTATTTGGATACCTTCATTCTCAACCCAAACACAACACTAAGAATAAAATTCTTAAGTGCTCTTCAATGTCGACAAAGAGGTTGCAATCCAAACATCATATATATAGTAGATACCATTGAGCACTCACATAATGCTATAGCCCTTCCATATCCAACCATATTATGGTCTCACACATGACTTTCTCTATGGATATCAAAGTTATAAGAGTAATATGTCTCCTGAATTAACCCGTTTATGATCCCATAACCAAACATAACATAATATGCAACTAACACTTTATCTAAATGAATTCTAGCATAAAAAACACTTACATACTCTAGGCCTTTGACCATTAAATATCAGTTTAAATATTGAAAATTAACTGAGGGAATTCTTACATCAATCCCCTTCAACATGTATGCATCAACAAAAACTAAATGCAAACCTGCCTGGTTGTTATCAACGTACTTGTTGCTATCTGACCAATTGATATTTGTAGAATCTCACATACTTCCTCCTTCATCATTTTGATCACCATTCCTCCCACCCTCATGGGTCTTCACCTAGATGGAAATCATAAGCAACAACAATGTCCACGCCTTTAACCTTGCTATATCATTTTCCCTGAATACATAATCCATCATTAGTCAGACTCAATCATTATCTCATAATAATAGACTATTCTAAGTTCACAAGCATGTTATATGCATAACCAAGCATGTGCAATTACACATCCATATGCACCAAGAATTTACTGTCAGCATGCCTACTAATGCATTTGCATTTTAACTTCATTGTATGCCTCATGCACTCGAGTGCATTTATGTTTTAGTTCACTTATTTATTTATCTATTTCTATTGTAGTTGGTTGTCCTTGAACTCTTTCAGATCCTTGTTGTCTTGCGTGCTTCCATTCTGCTCATCTTCACTATGGTTCCCTGGTCTAAATACTTTCCATCCAAGCTCTCCTTAGACATTCTACAATTCAACCAGTGTGCTCAATTGCCACAACTTCCTTTTTGAGTAGTCATATCCAACTTTACCCTTATGAGACATTTCATCACCTTGGAATGAAGTACCTCAAAACATTCCCTCACTCTACTAACACCATACTCTTGAACCAAATATTGTTACTCCTATTTGTCCATTAGGTTACTTCATTAACCTTTCCCTATGAAACCATACCTTTCACTCTTAATACCATTCCCAATGGAAGTCCATTTTCACTCAATGACACTTTTCAAGTGAGAGAGCATTCAATTTCTCTGCATTGGCATCTTATGTCCACTGTGAACTCTGATATCAGAAGTGGATTTCACCCTTACGCTTTGCAACTGCCTACACCTCTCTTCCTTCAAGGCTAGGCAGTCATACTTTTCCTTTCTATGCCCATCCCTAACATCTTGAACCTACTATGTTCATATCCTATGTGAGGATTCTTTCTTTTTTAGTACCTTCAATTTTTTGCATTCTGTAGTAGCAACATAATAATTATTCTGTTATTCTCTTCTCGAGTTCTTTATCCACCTTCCATTACTCTCTTTATAGCTCTTTTATTACCTCATCCAAATTATGTAATCTCTGTCATGCTTTCATGACTCTAACATCTGATCTTAGACTGGAATTGACCTGATTATACCTATAATCTTACCAAATTATGCAAGCAATCATCTGGTTAGAATTATACATATCATACAAAATTGTTAATTAAATTTAGAGGTATCTTTTCCATTTAATTTATGAAGAAAATTATATCAATTATAACAATTATCCAAAATAGAAGGATTCTAGGTCATTCTCTTTTGAATCAACTTTTCAACGACTGAAATCACTCCCCAATTCAATATCGGATTTGAAAGTTAGGGCTCCCTAAAAAAAACACTTTCAACCCTTTTTCTCTTGTTTTGCAATAGGATTTTTTCGAAAAATTCCACAGCCCCCTTTAAACTGGTACACAATCCGAATTTTGCACAAGCGCTTCCTTCAATCCAATTTTCATGTCACCACGGCTCGAGACCATGACTTCAACACTCTTTAACGCCCCGCTCTGTTTTTTTCTACATAGGAGCTTGCGTGAACATAATGTCTGAGGAATCATTCACTTCTAGGCCCTTCACACCTCTAAACAACCCCTTTACCTTATCATGAGACTGGTGCAGGGATCAAGTCCTTTAGACTTCAACCTTCAACTATTCTCCCTCTTCAATCTCTGATTTCTCCTGGAGTTAAGCTTTGTCGAAGCCTTTCCAACGAATATACTAGTAGATAAAACGATTGACATTTGATCTCCCGTCGACTAGACGGTCCCATCCCATATGGAGGCTTCAACGAGATCAACGATCACGACTTAATGAAATGTTGAGATGAGTGATCCTTACACACTTCATAATTTCAGAACTTCAGGCTTCAGACGTTCCGCATATACCGAACAACATTCCCTCCGAATGTCGAACTGACGAACTCCCAAAGAGGCTCTTCGGAGTACTCTTACTCTGGTACTCCAGAGCTTCAGAATTCAGAGGTTCTCACAACAACATATTCCCTTATCCCCGAATGTCGAACCTCCAAAATTTCAGAGTCTCATCAGAAACTACGCATCAGGGGGGTGATACGTGGCGAAAAAAATACAGAGATGACATGTGGCCCATCCTGCAGGTGACATGTGTCAAGTTATAACTAGCACAAAGGGTCTGTGAATTTCATAAAACGGGATGACACATGGCATGCATGAAGTGGTTCCATGTCACCGTTGGTGACATCAACATGCCATGTCACTTTGGCGCTCTGAGACTTCGACTACTTCGGGCTTCAGAAGTTTCTTCTACCATACACCTCAAAACTCTGGAACGTTGAACTGGAGAACTCTTGGTCTGTCGCTCTCCGGAGCTTTGGGACTTCAGGCTACGAGGGACTTCACCACATAACATTACAAATATCCCGAACCGACGAACTTCCAAGCTGTGCTTCTCTGGAGTTTCGGGACTCCGACACTTCAGGGCTTCGGGCTTTAGAGGATTTTTCAACTCCATCCAACAATTCCTCTGAATGTTGAACTTTTGAAAAATTGTTAATTTGCGAACGTGTATCCCCTAATCGAAAACGATCCAGATTGAATCCAGACTTCGGGGCTTCAGAGAAAACTTCTCCAAGTGACATAAGGATTAAAACTCCCGAATGTCGAATACTTGATAATCTGTAGACACGTGTCCCAGACAACGAACGATCATGATTTGCTCCGGAGTTCAGGACTTTAGAATATTTTCTTCTTGGCAGCTTAAGGACTTGCTTCTTCCGGAGTGTCGAACCTCCGAACTTCCATGAGATATATGGCTCACACTATCTCGTGCACATATCTGATGGTTGGGAACTGATCTTCTCCACTGTGCCTCACCTCGTAATCTTTGCCTGATCCAACGACCCAAATATGTCATTGGACAAATCTAACGATCAAGTACTCCTTCAAGTGATCTATGACGTAGATTCACTCCAGGACTTTGGAGCTTCAAGGATTTTACCTCCTTTTTATCAAATACCTAACATTTGTCAAAGTAATGAAGTCTGAAGGACTCCGGTGCTTAACGACCCCATACCTTCTCCATATCAGATGACTGCGAAGGATCCGTCTTCTCCTGAACAGATCCAATGGTACAAATCTAAACTTGACCCCACGATGGAGATGGTTCTCAAATTCGAAAGGGACGATCACGATCCTTCAATTCCTTACTAAGTATCTTTGATGCTCTTGCTTCTGCGTGAAATCTGCAATGCCATTCCTCCTGAACTTTTCAACTTCAAGGTTGTAAATCGATCTCAACCACGAGACTCTGACCAGTAGATCCGACCCATACCAACCCGATGTTTCAACCAATAGCTTTGATACCAATCTGTAACGTGCCCAACCACCCACAGGCCGGGATACACCACTTAAACATTCTGCAACAGACTCAACCACCAGTAGGCGGGGCACCTTGCAATCCCAGGGACTCAGTTCTCTAAACTTATCTCGAAATCAAAGGACTATTCAACGATGTTAGAGGCATGAAAATCACATGCATAAGACAAGATCCATGCCACATCATAAAAGAGATAAACAATGTTCCATGCACAACCAATAACCAACAAACAGGCACATCAAAATACATATCTATAATATAATTAAATACACAATGGAATAACATTATATAGAAAACACAAAGAGAACTTATCTTTGCAAATACACATTCACCATCTGGCTGCAGACTAAGGACGTTCCTCCCAACCATAGACATTGTTGTTCTTTTACTCTCAATAGCAGGTCAACCCTAAGCTAAGGATATGAATCCATAAGGGTGGGTCCTAGGCCAAGTCTAAACACACAACAATTTGCTAACTAGTTCTCAGGTTTCCCAACCTCACATCAAATCCAAATTTTCAGCTCTCTTTCTCCCTCAGCCCGCACAACCCAAATAAATGAACACCTTTCTCTACCATGCAGTCCTTGAGGATGTTCCATTTCTCTCCAAGGATCCAGTGCTATTGGTCAGGAAATCTCCCTACTAGAAACTCCAATTATTCTCATTTGTGGAAAGTTCTATCCGAACTGCCATCAGTATCATAACTAACAGGCCTCTCAATACTCAATCTATCACAAACCTTTCAACACTCACAAAAATCCAAAGTACACGAGCTCTCTTCTACCTAGCCTGCACAACCCCAAGAGAATGGACCTCCTTCTCTTCCATGCAGTCCCTCAAGTTGTCCATCTCCTTCCAAGGCTCCAATGCTTCTGGTTAAGAATCTCCCTGCTGGGACTCTCAAGACTCGTAGCTATAGACAGTTCTATCCGAACTTCCATCAAGCTCATGCACACAAGAATCCATTCCCTTATGGAATGATCATTATTTATTGCATCCATTCATTGATGACTCTCCTCTTCCTTCCATTATTTTCCATGCTCATCCCAAGAGCATATGAACTAGCAATAGTGAGTGAAGAAGAAACAAGAACAAGGGAACAAAATGAACCAGGGGAAGAAGATGAACAAAAGGGAAGAACGACCCCCAAACTTCATCCATAGCCATCCTCATGCAACCATTCATATCCATGCTCAGACCAAGAGCACACGAGTTCATCCTGAGTGAAGGAAAGGGAAGAAGAAGAAGAACCAGGGAGAAGAACCCCCCAAGGGATGTTTAAATAATTACTTGAAGACAAGAGCCACATGGCCTCCCTCCCAAGAAGCTCATGTAACCCCTTTTCTCCATAAAATCAATTATGGGTAAAATAAAATAATAATCAAAAGACTTAGCCCCTCAAGCCCCCTCTCTTGTGGAATCATAGCCCTCTATCTCTTTTATCCTTGTATGTCTTGCAACCAATAGTGCATTTTATTAATGTATATGAAGTATTACATTTCCTAGGAACTCTGGCCCATTTTCAACTTTACCGACTCACCAGCCTAAGTCATAATTACATAATACATTCTTAGTTCATCAGGGTTAAAACTAGGATGTTACAACTACATATACTTTAAAATTGTAGATAAGGATAATGAGTGAACTACATAGTTGTGTAGTTTTTTAGATATGACTCTTCATTTCAGGGAAAAAGATATATACCATCATAATATAGATAGACTACGCTAGTGTTTGGACTGTATTTTGTGATTTTTTGGATTTAAGCACTATTTTTTTTATTATTTATCAAAATAGAGTAAAAAAAACAGTGTCACGTTGACAAGTTTCTATGGGTACCGATTTTCTTTTTAATGTTATTATTACCAAGAAAAATAAAAATACTCTCTTAAAAAGGACACTTTGAGGAAGTGCACAATAATTTTCTTTTTTTTGGTATCGACTGTATTGAATTTTAGTTTAAGTGATTTTGAGAATAGTAAATTTCTTATCGGTAAAGTTTAGAACAAAACTATTAATAAATAGAATTTTTATAATGAAAATACATTATATTATATCATTACAAACTATATTCAAACATGAATCAATTTATATCATGTAAGTAGATGATCTTCAAAATTTTCTAGGGTCTGCCCATGTTGAAGTTTTAGGTTTCTAAAAACTTCTACAAAATTTGTTGTTTTAGTTGAACAAAAACTATTAACCAAAAAATATTTTAACAGAAAGTTTGCTACATTTTTACCCAATAAAATTTCTATACTTTATAGCAAACTCTCAGTCAAGAGTTTATAAAAATCTTGGCCTAGAGTTTTTAAAACTCTCTATCTAGAATTTTGTTGATTTCGTTTACAACTAAATCGTGTAGCTTTCACCATGGCTCACTCCAAAAAGAGTGACACTTCTTCACATTTTCACTCATATTCATAAAACTAAAAGATAGTATTGGCAACATAATTTTGTCTTAGGCTAAACGTTCTAAGTTTTGGATTTTTTTTTCAGGAATATTTTTCGGTGATATTTGCTTAAAATTCAATTGTTGGATCTACATATTTGAGTTGTTATTTCTTTATATTTGGGGTGTCCTAGGATTTTTTCGCAAGATAAATTCATTTATGCATTCAAAAATACAATTTAAAAAAAAATAAAAAATAATGATTTCATACAGATTTAAGTGGTCGGATATTAAAAGAACCAAAACATAAAACATTTAGACAATGCCCATAATTTCACCCATATTTTCTTTATTATTAGAATATTCCAAACTCCTTAAACTTAGGAAATATGGACATGTAACTATTTAAAAAAGTCACATCACTCCACATCCTCAGTTATAGTTATGTATACAATTTCTATACACAACTTCATTTATTAGTCCCTGCCAAAGGCCAGGGACTAATAGCGATGAGTTCATCGTTGACTGGCTATTAGTTTAGGGTTGACTATAGATTTTTGATTTATTTCAAATCTGTAACATAGGAAATCAAAATACGTATTATTTTTAATAANNNNAAAAAATATTTTTCTAACATTTGATTGGCTAATATCTTTCACCTGTTATTGTTGCCTTCACGTCATTCAATGTATTGACAATTAATAGATTTGATAGTGTGGTCAGCAAATTGTACTGGGAAGGGCAGCCGACTATTAGTTTTATTTATTTTTCTCTGACCGGACATACGATTTTGCATCGATCCAGATCTCGAGCAAGCTTTTCGAAGAACATACGGAATGCTATTATCTTCTTTTCGAAAAAGAAAAACCATGGCCGGGAGTCTCATGGCTCTAGTGGCTGTAGCTCTTATCTCACTAATTCACATTTCCAGCGTC
>ML826060.1:110426-126559 GCA_009831015.1 Picea engelmannii | reverse complement strand
CGTAGAATATGGGATTTATAATTGTTATTATTATGAGTTTCCTTGTAAGTTTGTTGATATGTTCCCTTCAAAACTTTCGATGTCGATTGATGCTGATGTGGGGTTATTAACTTAGGGTTATTAAAATATTTAAACATAAAATTTAGCACTTGGTTGGTGAGTAAGGAGAGCTAGATACCGAAACTGTCAATGCTTGGATGGCATCGGGGATCGACATTAAAATAACATTAAAACAGAGAGTGCAAAGGATCAAGTGGTACCCAAAAAGTAGAAATGGACATAGAATTTTTAGGGTGTGTTGAGCGCTCAACAAATGGAAATTCACTGGGTGAAAGCCGAATTTATGTTCCTCCTCCAAGGCTCAGCTGATACAGAAGATGATGGAGAATCTTAGTTGGTCTTAAATAGAAACCTCTTAAACTTTTCATTTGACATCATTCGGGTATTCTTTTGGGGTTTTAACCCCTTTCCTCCTTCATTTGCTTTGACCCTCACTCATGCCTCCTCTTTACAAAAGTCTAGAAAAATATTCACCAGCATGAAACCTTTAATTACCTCTACTCACCTGCTTCGGTGTCGCTCCCCTACCAGCAAGAATCCATATCCCCAATGGAGTCACCCCGACATCACATACCTTGCTCCAGTACCAGGGAGTGTTCATAGCCCTGACGGAGATATTTGCATACCCTCTCCTGTTGTTCACTCTTTTGATAATATCAATTTTATTTTAGCATGATTCACTAAGTGAGTGGGAGAGGAGGATGTTTGTTTATTTGCAAGGTGAGAGGGTTAAGGTGGATGCTTTGCTAATTCAATTCTTTGGGTTCATGTAGTCCTTTCCATCTTTCCTTCTATCCCTTGAGGTCTTACCGAACCACAAAGTAGACATTTCTGACATTTCTCCGAAGTTGTTCATTTGCTCAGGTTGGATAGAGGATTCCTCAACATAAACACAAGTTTTCCAGTGCTTCTGGTGTTTGTAAGTGAGCTATGAGTTAGAAATGGGATTTGCTACATTGCATGATTTTAAGGCCAACCATTGTTTTTCTGAAAATACCTTCAAAATCATAGAAAACCAGAAAGAAAAGAAACAACAAAAGAAGTATTTCTCAATCATGACGATACTCAACAAAGACATAAAAAACACATATTTGTTGTTTTATTCATTTTCATATTTTTATTTTTTTTTATTTAATGGAAGTATTGTTTTAGGGATTGGCCATTTACTGGGAGGGCATCAGGTTCCCCCTTCAGATTCTGCAACCGATAAGTTCCTGCCCCGATCTTCTTAGCCACCTAGAAAGGTCCAAGCCATAGATTCTGAAACTTAGAATGTTTCCCTTTTGGTTCGTTTTCTCTGTCCCACTTCAGGACCAAGTCTCCTACTTCAAAGTTCTTTTCTTTAGCCTTATGTTTATCGAACCATCTTTTCACTATCTATTGGTGAGCTAAGAATTTTGACTTAGCCTTTTCTCTCTCTTCTTCTAGCATGATCAGAGTGTTAATTCTTTGTTGTATGGCCAATGAAGGTTCTTCGTTGGAATCTTGGGATAGTTGAAGAGACGGAAGATGGAGCCCATTTGGGAGGATGGCTTCTTGCCCGTAGACCAAAAAGTATGAGGAATTTCCTATAGCTTCTTTGGGTGTGACCCTATCGGCCCATAGATAATTATGGAGTAGATTATGCCAATTTCTTTGGTTATCTGCAACTGTCCTCTTTAATATTCCTACCAGGTTTTTATTAGTAGATTCTGCCACATTGTTTCCCGGGGATAATAATTTGTAGAGTACTTAACTATGATTCCTTTGCCCAGAGAAAACTCTGTCAATAGGGTGGAAGAAAAGTAAGTTGCATTATCAAAGACCAAAAAAGAAGGGACACCAAACCTCATGATGAGTTGTTGTTCTATGAATTGGGTTACTACTTTCTCGTTTACATGACTCAGAGGAATGGCCTCTGCCCATTTCATGAAATAGTCGGTGGCAGTAAGAATGTAATTGTGCAGTTTTGAAGAGCTAGGTGTAATTTCTCCTATGATATCCAACCCCCATTGCTCAAAAGGCCTAGACACAGTCACAGGTTGGAGTGGGACTGCTACTCTCTTCTCCTTTCTAGCACTTATTTGACAAGTCTTACAGTTTCTAGCGTAAGTATGAGCATCTTTGAACAAGGTGGGCCAATAATAGCCAGCTCTCATAATCTTATGAGCGGTGGTGTTTCCTGTGAAATGTCCCCAGCGGGGCCATCATGGATTTCCTTCAACACCTCGTCTGTGTCTTCACGTTCGATACATATTAATAGTACTCCATCATAATCGATCCAGAAGAGCACCAAATTTATAAGGAGATATTGTGTAGATTTTAATCTGAGGGCTTGCCTTTCTCTAGGGTTGATATTTTCAAGACAAGTCTCGTGATGTAGAAGATAAGTTAAATCCTTATAACAAAAGTCTTGTCCTAGGGGTATGTATGATACTTCGCCACACCATAGTGCCATTTCTTTCTCCCATCCGGAATCTTCATTTACTTGATCTTGGGCTTCGGCTTCAAGCTTCCATAACCCTTGTCCTTTTACTAGTTTGGCAGGTTTTATATCTAGATCAAATTCTTGGACTACCGCCATCCAGTTCCCTCTTCTTTCCCCCATTTATTGTTGGGTAAACAAGGATTGGACTGTAGGGTGTGGCACAATCACTTTAGTGTGATTCTTGAGGATGTAAGACCTAAAATGATTTAATACCTTATAAATTGTGTAGGCTTGTTTTTCTATACCATGATAATTGAGCTCAACTCCTTGAATATTAGTCCTCATAAACAATATTGGGGCTTCGTTGTTGTCATCAGCCTTCTGAGTCAAAACTGCAGCTAACGAGTGTTCGGAAGAGAAAGTATAAAGGGAAAAGTCTCTATTGAAATCGGGACTTCGTAACACTGTGGCCCGGGATATAACAGCTTTGATATTGTTGAAGGCATCTTTTCGCTCATCATCCCACTTAAATTAGGAATCCTTGTGAATCATATTTTGTAAGGGTTTGATTATTTCTATGAATTCGAGAGTCAACTTCCTCACAAAATTGATTTTCCTGAAAAAAGAACTACATAGCTTTCTTGTTATGGGGTAATGGAAGTTGAGATATGTCCTTAATCCTTTCAGGGTCTATGTGAATCCTTGCTTGAGATATAATGTGACCTAACAACTTACATTCCTCGACACCAAAGATAGTTTTCTTTGGGTTTAAGTATTTACCGTATTTCCTACACCTTTCGAAAATCTAAGTTAGGTGTTGGATGTGATATTATCTATTCTTCAAATACACGGTTACGTCATCTAGATACACTACCACACATTTATTGATTAGTCCTAGGAAATCCATGTATATGGCCCTTTGGAAGGTCGCTCCTGCGTTAATTAACCCGAAAGGCATGTATTTATAAGCGAAGGTTCCCCATTTAGTTCAAAAGGTGGTTTTTAAATGATCTTCCTCTAAAACCAGGACTTGGTTGTAACCTGAGAACCTGTCTAGAAGAGAGAAGATCTCTGAGCTAGAAACGGTATGCAGGATTTGTTCCATCGGCAGGACTGGGTAATTGTCTTTCTCTAAAGCTTTGTTGAGGTTCCTAAAATCTACGCATAGGCGAATTTCTCCCGACTTTTCCTCACTGGAACAAGATTTCTACCCAAGTGGAATGCCTAACCTGGAAAATGATCTTGGTGTATAAAAGTTTCTTTAATTCCTAATACATGAAAGGTTATAGGGATGGATGATACTTTCAGAGCTTCTATTGGAAAGGTTTCACTTCGGATTTTAACGAGATGGTGTGTTGAATGATGTGGGTATCATATGTTTTCAAATCCCTATAGGACCATGCGAAGGCATCCTAGTATTGTCTAAATAATTTGAGGTAAGCTTTCCTCTCTTCCTTAGATATAGTCTTGCCGAGATTCACATTCTTCAGGTTTTCTGGGGTCCCAAGATTTATAGTTTCATGCAGGGGACAAGAGTTACTAGTCTTTGCGTTTTTGGTCCCTTAAATCGCTCCTTCAGATCAATCAAATTTTCAAGATTATCTATCCCTTTCGGGATTATGTGAGGCTTCAATTTATCCATAGGTTGTCTTGTCAGAGGATCAATTTATGATGATTTCTCTTGGAATTCTTCATCGTCAATAGCGATGTCTTTGAAATTGTCTTGGTTGGTTAAGAAGTTTATAATTTTTTCATATCCTTAAAATACTTTCCAATTGGAAATGTTATTAGGTACTGATGGTTTGTAGAGAAGCTCCACAGTGAATCAGGAGGCTTCATAATCCTATAAAGGTGACAGCCTGGAAGCGGCTGTGGCCATGGATTCAGCAAGAATATTGCTTTCTCTGGGGATCGTTGTGATATTGAAAGCTTCAAAGTGCTCTATTAACCTATGCACCCCCTGCTTATAGTTCTTCAGGTGAGGAGAATTGCAATGTATAGTATTCCTTACTTGTCTAACAATAATTTCAGAGTCTTCGGAAACTTTCAATTCTTTGACATTCAAATCTATAGCTTTCTTTAATCCTTGTACCAGAGCTTCATATTCAAGATTGTTGTTGGTACATTCGAAATCCAGCCTATAGGACAGGAAATGATGCTTACCTTTAGGATCGATGAGGATGCACCTTGCTCCTAACCCTTCTTGTGATTTAGATCCACCAAAATAGAGGGTCCAAATTTGTGAGATAAAATCGCTTTTTTCATTTCCCTTATTAGTTTCTTTCTCTCCGACCTTTTGTTCCGCAATCTCTACCGCAGGGTTTATACAGAAGAGGGTGTCTCATGTCGGTATCGACGATTTCTATTGAAAAACCAATTCGTATTTTTGGGTAAGAGGAACATCGGACAAGAGAGAAGCGAAGTTTCCAAAGTAGGAATCGTAGGAATAATTTCCTAGTATGGGGAAATCTGTGGACGAGAGTTCTTTCGGGGTTTCTAGATCAATGATTGTATGTTTTAGATATCTCTCCCTATTGATTCTGATCATTCCCTTCAGTGGTAGCCAAAGGTGTGCCCAGTCTGTACTGAAGTACCCATTTATCTTTTTAGACCAATCTCGACTCAGTAATATCCCATATGCCTATGGGATATCTACTACGATGATATCAATCACTTGCACGAATGTGGGGTGTGGCATTTAATTTTTTGCAAATAGACAAGGGCATAACGTTGGAAGATGCTCCATAATCTACCAAATAGTTATGAAGGTTTCTATTGAAGACTTCAAACGTTAAGAGGAAAGGTGGGACAAAAGGATTTTCCTTTTTATCTCCCGAACAAGTGTTCGCAGTTGGTTTCCCCACCAGATCTGTGGGAGACAAATTTCTTTCTGGACCATTACCCACCGTCGATTTCTCTACTGAATTCAAAGCCTGTAATAGAAATTCCTTCTGCTGAGGAATCCTGCATATATCCATAACTGATATATTGGCCTTTAGCTTCTTCAAATATCCGACCACGTTATAATCTGGTTTGGGTGATTCCTGGGTATGAATGTGTATAGGCCTTTCACCGAGAGCGAAAGATATTTTTGGGCGATCGAGTGTTAACTTATTTTTCGAGGCCTGGGTGACGTCAGTATATTTCGAGTCGGGCGGGCCCTTACTACGTGTCTATACCACTAAAACTTTCGCAGGTTGTTCATGAGACTCAAACAGGTCGTCGGACGGCATGATCAGGTCGGGATCCCATATCAGCATGGTTGTATCTCGTGGTGGGTCAATCTCTTCCTGGTCAGCAATATTCATAACTGAATTGCTTGGTTGTTCGATTAGGGAGACTTCATCTAGAAATTGATTGGCCATCAAATTCATGGCATGTACCCATTGAGGGCAATCTCTTTTGGAGTGGTTTTCCTGGTGATAAGTATAGAAAGAATCTGACGCGACATTCCCTATATCAATATTTAAGTTAGCTGGGGGAGGTTCAATTGCTTTGAAAGGCTATTTCCTTTTAAAGAAAGGATTATAGGGCCTTTGGCCTAGGTTTCCCTCTCCTACATTTCTCTTCATGTCTATGATCTTGTTTGTTAAATTATTAACCATGCGTTGTAGATGATCTAGATCTCCATTACCCTTGTCGGGAGCCTGTTCAGTTGGTTTCCCCAACGGTCTGGTTAGAAGGAGTCCTCTCCTGGGAGGGGGTTGGGATTCTTTCTTCACTAGAGAGACCTCGCCTTATTTACATCCTTTCATCTGGAATTCTATTGTCTTGGACTCTTCAAAATTTCCCGCAAGGGTTTGCTTAGTGGCTCTCTTTACAAACATAGAAATAGAAGTCGAGAGTGTGTTAGCATAAACCTCTATATGCAACTCTTTCGGGCTGGAATTTGTTTAAGATGGTTGTGAATATTTTATTGAAATATTTGACCCTTTCTTTCGGACTCATCATGGTTGCGAACAACTCATCCATCAGAGATGTCATAGTAGTTTCCTCTGCAAATTTACCTAGAAAATCTTTCTGGAACTTGGTCTAGCTAGTTATAGATCCTACTAGCAAATTAAAATACCATGTGGAAGCTGAATTTTGAAATGTGCAAGGGAAACATTTGCAGACTACGTCTTCATGTTGAATGTTCATGAGTCTAATCGTGAGTATGAACTTCTTGATATGATCTTCAGGTAAACCTGAAGTCTCAGGGTCGTACTTGGGAAGTAGCTTCTCCGGGTGTCAGGGAAGATTATGTACTCATCCAAGGATGACCATGGTGTCTTTGGCCAACCAAGGTTGGTTGTTTTGAAGTGGGATTTCCCCTCCTTCCTTGTGGTTATCATTAACTTCCATATCTTCGGAAACTGAGTCGAACTCTTCTTCTTTTGAAAAGTCGTATGGGTCAAAGATGTCGTCGGCTGGCGTTTTGGGTATTATATCAAGAGGTTCTTGGATTTAGGTAATCGTGAAATCTATTAAGTCTTCTACAAAGTGTACGAAAACCTTGTCAGGAGTGCTAACCACTAGTCTGCTTTGTTGTTTTCTTCAAGGGAGTATGGGAGCTAAGGACAACGCATTGATCTGTCGGGCATAAGATCTTGTGATTCTCCTGAATTGATTTACTTCCTCGTGAGGAAGGGCGTAAGGTATTTCAAGGTGAAAAGGTTCTTCCTTAGGCTGGGGTGAGTTACCCACTTTGGGAGTACTCAATGTCTGTGGGCTGCCAGTTGAATGACTAGCCATGCATGTGGGCCGTTATGAATCTGTTGGTTGTTTGAAATGCTATATAAAATATGTATTCATCCATTCATTATGAGGCCCTCCTTCTAGGGCCAATTCTGTTGATGGGTATTAAATCCCTTGACTCAACAGTAGGAACCAAACCCACCATCGAGGCCCAATTAGACTCTGCAATGTTTGAATATGGAATGGTTCTCTAGATCTTGCGATCTGGCTAATATATCAATGGGCTTTGTGTTTTCTTGTGAAGGATCTTCCTTCAGTTAGGACTATTCTCTTCTATATTTTCTCTTGGGTGGGGCTGGTATGAGAGATTCAAGACAGTATAAACCAACTTGACAACAAACGAGATTAATTTTTAACTACTAGGGAAGAGGCTGAGCTTTGGATAACCTGTTGATCAAACATGTAGACAATGATTCTATACCACATGCCTAGTACTAATACATTAACCATGTGAGGATCCAATTACTGTCTGAGAAACTAATTATCAAAAAGAAAGCACATATGTAATAAGATAATGACAAGAAAAATAATTCATCTACCATAACCATTCATCACATAATAACACAATGATTTATCTTCAACCTTAAAGAAAAGAACATCAAAACATTGCACCAGATAACTTGACACTAGAATTAATTTCTCTTACTCATGACTGCATCATTCATGAAATGGGATAGGAAGTAGTTCTTCTCCAAGTCCAATCATATGCATCTGATGAAAATAGTCTACCTTTGGTCCAAAAGGACTTCTCAATTCATAGCATCTTCAAAATAATTCTTAACAACCAAAAAGAAAGAGTTCTTACAACAACCATTGACCTCTAACTAATCGGTCGATGTCTTTATTTATAATATAAATTTTAACTGGAATTAACAGCTAAGTGCAGTTTAAGCAAAGAAAAATTGCCACATGGCATTATCTTCTAACAGTTTCTTTAACAGACAACCTGAGATATTTCTTGGAAAGGGTGACTTCTCTCATATTCAGTCCAACTGATAAACAGTTCTTCACAAGTTTGGGCTCATGGAAATCTGTGTTGTTCCATCGGAGCAGCATATATTCCTTTGATATTCACTGCATGCACCTGGTACTTTACTAAACTGGAGTTCAATTGTTGTAGCATGGTTCGGGCTCTGATCGGATATTCTGGGAATTGTTGCACTTGCCCTGGCTTCGCATCGATTATATTTGTGAGCTCTTCGGTCCATAGCGAGTCTTGTTTGGCATGCAGCTTGACTACGTCGCTCAAGTCAATAAATTTATTGGGGGTGCCAAACTCGGGGAGCCCAATATCCTTCATGGCTCTTTTGATTCTGCTTCGATGTTTTTTTCAAGTTCTTTGTCGAGATCACAGAGCAAGCTTTGTTCAGTAATCGGGGAATATTTCCTGCAATCGAGTTTGAGGTAGTTTAGTGATCAAGTAATATAATATAAGGTACAAACAAACAAAATAGATCGATGCATACTTGTGGAGTTTGTTAATCTCGATCGTGCAATACTTACGTGATCCTAGTCACCCCTTCGAATGAAATTCGATGCCTTTTTCCACGTTGTTGCTCTTCTTCAATTTAAATGAATTACATCAGTGCACCATAGAGTGGAAAACCAAGTACGGCAGATATGAACGTCGGAACTATCATAGTAGTTGTTCGACCTTTGGAGCTGGGAAAAGACGCTAGAGTCGAGCGTGGGCGCGTACGCTCCCAAAAGGTCGGATACCGTAATAAGGAAGTCATTAAATGCCTCCAAAATTTATGTCACCAAGTGTGTCAACTATCATTCGTTAATAATGGAAGTTGGGGAGTTTAAAGAGATTGGAGTGATCGTACCATATATTCCCTGCAAATCCGATCGGGGTGTTTTATGCATTCTGGATGGCATCCGTCGAGCAGCTATCATGCATTAAATCTTCAAGACATCCTGTTGCGAGGTGTGAGTTTTCTTTGGCACGATCTATCTCACTTATTTGTTCCACTATAAATTTTAGGAGTTTTGTGGGGAATTCTATGCATATGTCGAGTTTAAACCTCTGTAATGTTGGTCTTGGGAGTTTATTCTGGTGAAACTCCGTGTAGTAGTCCTTTACCATTCACAGAATTATAAGTCACTACGTTGTTTCACTATGGGATCCCCTTTAAACAAGGGATGGGGTTCGCGAGGTAGAAAGAGTGTCAGGATTGAGCCCCAGCATACCTGGGACTCTTTCTTATTGGTTTCCAGTGTCCCTGAAGCTCCAACGGGAGGTACCAGCCTTTGCTCAGAAACGGTGTCAACATATCTAGTCGAGGTAGTGGTGGAGAGAAGTTATTCTGAAAGACATATGCTGGGGGTTGTGCCCTCTCAGGAGAAGACACCACAGAGAAGGGGAAGGCATAGGAAAGATACAGGGAAAATGGAAGAAGACCACCTCCCAGCTGAGCTGAGTGTACATCCAGCCGCTGAGGGATCTATGATGCTCACTAACTTGTCGGAACCTGTCGGGACTATCAGTAGAGGAAGCGGAAGATTAAAGGGAAGGGAAAAGGCACTGAGTTCTCTCGTTAAGAGTCCCATCCATCATTTAGAGTAGGCTCAACTTGCCATAGCCAAACTCTACCAAGAAAATAGAGAGTTGCAGAGCCAGTAGGCGGCAAAGAACCAGGAGGTGTCGGCGTCACAGGGTTGCGAAGGAAGCATAGTTTAGCTTGAGAGACAGCTTTGGGAAGCACAAGATACAATTGTGTAGTTGCGCGAGGCGTAGAGGATGACAGTGAAAGAGGAAAAGAAAACATTGCAAAGCGCGAGGAGTAGTCCGGGAGAAGGTCTATGTGTAGGAGATACATAATGGGTGGGTGCTTGCTTTGCATTCTCTGAAGTGATGCTTGACAATTTTCTCTTCTTCTTTTTTTGTTGTAAGGGTTTTATATTCTCACTGTGACTAGGCTAGTTAGTCAAGACATCGGTGGTGTCTAAATATATGTAACTCGAGCTTGGCAGGATATTTTAATTATTTAAAAAAAAAAAAAAGTGTTTTGAATGTATCACGTTCCCTTTTTGTATGTAAATTTATTGTGTTTTCTTATCTAAGTTTTCGCGCAAAATATGGGATTTATAATTGTTATTATTCTGAGTTTCCTTGTAAGTTTGTTGATATGTTCCCTTCAAAACTTCCGATGTCGATTGATGCTGATGTGGGGTTATTAACTTAGGATTATTAAAATATTTAAACATAAAATTTATCACTTGGTTGGTGAGTAAGGAGAGCTAGATACCGTGACTGTTGATGCTTGGATGGCATCGGGATCGACATTAAAATGAAAAATTAATGTGTATTTGTCTTTGTGGATTATCATTTTGTAAATTTATGACGCCGAAATCATATCAGGAGTCGGTGGTCGGCGATACCACTCCTCTCCTTGTGCGACGCTTACTCTTTTCATTTTTCTATCGAAGCCGAATGGATCGGTCTTCGGCAATATTCCTGCAGAAGCTCATTCATAAAAATAGAGACTTTCGTTTGTCAACGTTGATGAATATAGACGCTCATCTATTTTGAACTTATCAAGCGATTTTCGTCACCTTTAACCTTTACCGATGCCAACCTTCCTAAGCGTGTTGGGGGGAAAGATTTAGACTGTTGGTTCCTTACGTAGTTGTTAAGTCCCATTTAAAGTTAAGATGATTCTTTGTTGTATGTTCAAGGAGGCTTTAAACAATTCAAACATGAAACATAAAATATAATCGTAGGCATCAGTTTCATACTAAAGTGAAAACAGACAGTGAAAAGGATCAAGTGGTACCCAAAAATTAGAAATTGACATAGACTTTTTAAGGTGTGTTGAGTGCTCAACACCTTCCTAGATCATCATAGAATCATAACCTTGCTGAGTCAATTTCCTTGGTAGTACCATGGCTTGTCACAGGGGTGGGGTGTTGTAGGAAGTGACTCTACAGCAAGGCCTAAGTTTGGGAGGAAAGGCATCCTCTCTCAGTAAAATGGACTTGAATATTTCTTACCAGATAAGTGTTTCCTACACTGAAACTTACTGTGAATGATATATCTGAATTCTTATGAATGGAATATTTGTGTGAATGCACTTGTGTATGAATATAAGTGAATGTATTTGAGCTTAATCCATGAATTTGAATTTATTTGAGATGAGATATGTTGCATTGTTGATTACCTTGTTAAATCATGAAAATGACTAAGGGTGAATAACTACTTGCTCCAATACTCTATATTTTCCCTATGTGGAGAGCCTGAAAATAATGTGAGGTTTTAACCTTAAGTTTGATAGTTGAAATGGTCATATAACTTATTTATATTCTTTGAAAGTTGGGATCGAAGGCTTGCAGAAATCAAAAACTGGCTAAGTCCTTGAAACAGACAGTTATGACTCCTTAAAGTCTGTGTTTGTCAGCGAAAAATAGCAATCGTCGACCTGAAGAGATTAGGATCGTTAATCGATGGGAATTTTAGAATGAAAGTGTTGGAGACAACCTCTGGGAGTGATGGGAAAGGTCATGAACGAGAGACTCTGAAACAAACCTTTCATAGTGGGGTTTCAAAAGGAAATCTCATGTGTCGTGTGAATAACCCCAAACGAGAGACTCCAAAATTGAGCATGTGTGGGTCGTAGATCTGGAAGTTGGCGAGATAAATCCTTATCCGTTAATCATTATGGGTCCTTCTTAGAATATCAGTGGGAAGAGAGTTATCTTGGTGTTGGTTGGGAGTGAAAGTGTGAAGACACATGTCAGAAGTTGATTAGTCGAATGGATTGAGTGTGAGTATATCTGGCTCAGAGTTAACTATTTTTCAAAGTGTGACTTTGAATGATTTGGAGTACTCCTTCGAGGCATTGAATTGTGAGTCTGGTGGATGGAAGATATTGACCGTATATCTATGAATGAGGGAGGTTTGACGATAGTCCTCGATCTACCGTAGGTTTCTCCTAAACTAAGAGGCAAAGTGTTAAAGTCACGGAGGATGTGGCTTTCCTATAAGGAATCTTGGGTGTCCTTAGAGCGATGGATGTCATCCCTTGAATAGTTTATGAGTTGAGTGGGGTCTCGTTGGATAGGTGAACCTTAGGCATCGAACGAATCTCAACCATCGATTGAGAAACCATGTGGCGTGCTTCTACACTGTCCATCGAGGAGACAAAATATTTCTTTATACCTTACATTCAGAGAAATAAAAATTCTTGAACCTTTCGAACACTAAACATATGGTATTGAAAGGGAATATTATTTTATACCATATTCTTCGAAGGTAGGTGATGAGTGTGCCGAAATAAATTCCAAGCAATAAGGACGATAATCCTGCGTGGATCATAATTCCCTGTGACAAGTTAGGAAGGTCCCACATCGGTGCTACATTGTCACCATGTCAGATGGTAAGTGTGATGAGGTGTCATTTGGATGCCATGTGTCAGTGGAATAGAGGTCAAAAACCCAAGTACTTCTGAAGGTCATAAATTTCATTCTAGAGCTTAGTTTTGAGCGAAATTACCGTCATTGGAAAGCTCTTGACGATCAAAAGACGATGGAGTTGTGAAAGAAAGGATTTGAGATGGTCAAGAAAAGCAAAAGTTCTAATACCCCATCCCTTAAAAGGACACTTAGGGGTTGGTTCTGCTACAGCTAGGGCCAACCCATGAAAGGATAGATGATGATTTTTCCACTTTTGAGGGAGCATCTGGGACTTGTACACACACAATTAGAGGAATTCTAGAAGATTGTTAATGATTGTTTGGGAGACTTATTGGAGCATACATGCACATTGAAGGGATTTTGGAGGCTGGATGCTACAAGAGAAAGACATTTTGATGATGTGTCTCATATTCTAGGGCTAATTCCCCTTATATTCTATACATGTGGCTTGAAAATCCCGTAATTTATATTTCTTTTAGATTATTTAATTGATGAAGAGGGTTTTCACCTCTCCTTAGGCTATATTAGGGGATATATATAGGGCCAACCCACATGTGTTTGAATATGAGTTTTTAATATAAAAAAAATTGGAGATGACCTGAGTTATTTTTAGGGATAACCCATGAAAGGATAGATGATGATTTGTCCACCTTTGAGGGAGCATTTTAGGCTTGTACACCCACAATTAGAGAGAGTCTAGAAGATTATTAATGATTGGTTGGGAGAATTATTAGAGGATCCATGCACATTGAAGGACCTTTGGAGGTTGGACGCTACAAGAAAAATACATTTTGATGATGTGTCTCATATTTTAGGGATCGTGCCCCTTAGATTCTATACATGTGGCTTGGAAATCCCCTAATTTATATTTCTTTTAGAGTATTTAATTGATGAAGCGGGTTTTTACCCCTCCTTAGGCTATATTAGGGGATTTCACTTAGAGAATTACTATTTTATTGTAAAAGGAAGTTGAGCCTTTCTCCATATAAATAGATAGGCACTTCCTCTTATTTTGACACAACACTTGAGGGAGAAATCCCTTAGGAGGTCTAAAATTTTTTGAAATTTGTTGGAGTATGTTTGTCTTGGACTTGTGTTATGGATGGAAGCTTAAGGAAATTTTATTGGGGAAATCAATGTGGATGATTTTTCAAGTTTGATGGCTGAATTTCATGTTTAGGGTTTGTGGATGAACAAATATTTAACAATTAAGTGTTATTTTTAAATCTTTTTGGATTTCTTCATTGAAAATATGAAGTGTGGGTGTGCTTATCAAAGTGGTGAAGGTACATTTTTCCCTTGTATTTTTCTTGAAACAAGATCCTATTTTGCAAACCCTAGGAAGGATTGCAATTGTGAATCCCCTTCCCTGTCTTCATTCATCTGAAGGTCAAATTTAGGGATTATGATTATACATCCCCCTAAACTTGTCTTTATTGGATCAATTCTAGAGCTTGTTATTGTACTACTCTAGGGTTTCACCTATTACCGTCTTAATCCCTTATTAAAATCCATAGAAAAAATAGGATGACATTAAGGATTGTGATTGTACATCCCACTAACTTGTTTTCCTAAAGGATTAGACCTAGGTATTGTGATTGTACATCCCCCTAGAATATAAACCTTGAGTTTTATTTTCCTTTTAATCTCCTCTAAAGTTGTTGCATTGACTCCATATGCCCAATGAAAATACATTGATATCCAGTCCTCCAACCACTATTTTACACCCTAAATCTTCCCAAAACCATTTTATTGGACTCACTCTTCACATCATTTTGAACTTCATTGCCCCAATTCCTAGAAATATCAACCCAAGGAAAACCCCTTGAGCCAAAGAAGAGTTGACCTGAAGTGAAAGAGGGTTGGTGAGGTGATAGCGGCCTCCCTCTTGGTTACACCGGATCACACTTGAGCTTTAGGAATTTATATCTATAAGTGTGAGTTTGTGTGATAATAATTTTCATTTGTGCATAGCATGTATAGCACACTCATGCTTGGAAATATTTCTCTCTATAATACACTTTTGGTTCAGCCTAGCACAATGCTTTAGTGCTAGTTATTTTTCATTTTATACTGAAGGTTTTTGGGTTTGCTTTTTGGTTCCATTCTATCCCCTCTTTCTATTTGTGATCTCAATAGTTTTTAGGTTTATGAAGAAACAATCTCTAGAGTGGTTTTTGATGATGGTAAGAATTATATTTATTTATCTTAAACTATATATTGAATGATTCATCAAAAATTACTCCCAACATTTATGTTTCACTGATATAAGCCTAATCACTTTCAATTTTTTGTTTTTATTCTAGGCGAGGGTGTTCATGGATGACATATTTTTCATTTTAATCAGTGTCATCCACTAATTGACAAAGAAAATGCAATAAATAATGATGAGGAAGCCCCTCTAGATATATTACTTAACTCAAATTTACCCACATAGGAGATTGACTAGGAGGAAGCTTTAGACATTTAGACGTACTATATTGATATGACATCTAACATGTACAAAGACATTTTGACTATGAGGTGACAATTGAGAACCTCACTTTAAAAATAGAAATCACTAATATTTTCATTGTGTTATGTTTTTTTTATGGGTTAATGTTCTATATTCTTATGTCTTGTATTCTAAAGTAGTTGGTATATGTGTTATATGCATCCAAAGTTAAGTTTATGATTTAATGTAGTTTGTATTATTGTTGATTTGGTCTCTAAATGATTTAACTATTAGACAATCTCCAATCCATTTTTTTTTTTAATTATTGTATTGATTTAAAAGGTTCAGTGGCATATTAAAAACAAAGGCACATCAACTTCGTAGTAGTGCCTACAGTCATAATTTTCTCCCCCTCCATGATGGGATGAGAAGAGTTATACAAAAAATTATTCTAGGATGAGAAGAGTTATACAAAAAATTATTCTTACTTCATACAAAGATTTGTCCATTCGTTGTAGAACACAAAGATCCTAACAAACTTTTTACATAAAAAGATACAAAAACAAATCATGCTTAATTGGTCTTAAAAAAAATCCACAATCGCAACTCTTTGAGTCGTACCTGGTTCTTTTTCCATGGATTTTCCTCAGGAAAGGCCAAATTTTTGGACATAAATTTTGATTTTTCCAAGATCAATGAGATTCAAACTAAATCAATTCCTTTGCTTTCCTAGTAGTAACTTGATTTCTTTCACATTTACCATGCCTCAAGAGGGCATTTTGGGGGGAAGTGGTTTTGTGGCACATGAGACACTTGGGGGGATTGACTCCCTACTCTGCAATGATATTGGGGATGGATCTTTTAGAGGGTGGATCCATAGTCATTGAGCAAGGGGAACACATCATCCTTTATGTTGGATCGACCTTCACTCAAGGTTCTTGAACTACTTCTTCTAGGGGTACCAAGGTAGTGGACTCATTTCTTTTTGAACCTCCCCATATAGTTCTAATTTTCTTCTTTTTGACTCGCTAGAAGTTGTATGGAGCTTGAGGTTACCCCTATCATTTTTTTGGCGAGGGG
>ML826060.1:88451-106876 GCA_009831015.1 Picea engelmannii | reverse complement strand
CATTTACTCCTTGAGGAAAAAGGACTGTAGATTGAACCTGTGATTTTGGGAATTCTTGTTGAATTTCAACAGAAGAATTTATTTAACCCTTGTCAATTGATAACTACTCTTACCTAAGTAGGGATATGCTAATTAACATTGATAATAATACTTGAACGTGGATAGATGAAGGTGGTAGGGTTTTGTCAAGGGTAGCTGAAGCCCGAAAGGTGGATGACCTGACGTTCATGAAACTGCCTCTAAGCATGGGCAGTTGAAACCTCGGGCATTGATGATGGTTGATTATATAATGGTTAATATCTTTGTGGGATTAAAAGAATCTGATAGAATCAAGTAGGATACTTGGAAGTTTAATTATTTCTTTATATTAAACTCAGAGTATATAACTCCTCGTGACCAGAGGAAAGGTGAGATGAGTTAAGTCCTATAGAAGTAGAGGCAAGAAAGTTTTCTTGCCAGCTGCTATAGTATAAAAGGGAGAGTGACCCTGGTTGGTCATTGCTATAAAGAGAAGGCAATACCAGTATGAGTTATAACTGTGAGATTAGTCATGTAAGCGACTGTAATCTCTAACTAAATAACACTAATGATAAAACTAAGATAGTATGATGAATACTTATTTGTGTGTGTATTCTTGAGTGCATGGATCTAATGCATTGAGAAGCTTCTTGATATGAAGCCTGATATTAATATCGGTTAGATACGAATGATATCAAATGTGTGAGTGATTCACATGTATGATGTAAGAGTATAAGTATTCTAAAGGCCCAATATGGTTGCCCTGATGAGTGAAATGTGAGGCAAGCTTAGCGCTTGCCAAGATTGAATGAATAGTAGAAGAATACCATGGTTGCAGGGTTGACTCCATTATGAAGAGTCATAAAATTTATGTTTTGAATGATAGCTTAAGGGGAATGTGTTCCATTCCCTCAAGAAAGATTAGTGTAAATAGAAGAAAGAGTGGACGAGCAAGGTTGCTTTATTGTCATAATAAGAGGCAATTGATTATGCCTTGAAGGTCACATGAGAATGATTGTAAACAATCATGAGTTGACTGACTGTAAAGTAGAGATGTATGTAGGCTATGAATTATACCTATGGTAGCTACACACAGGCTAATGATTATGAATATGGTTAAGTACATCATGGAAGTATGTTAACAAACCAAAATATGTATGGATACATAATTTGGGTACCTGACCAAGACGCATGTTTATATTTCTTAAGGAATATTTGGTAAACAACTAAAGCTAACTCAAGGCTGAGTCCATCACAGGTAGTGGTGGACGTGAAGTAAATAAGTTGCATGTGGTGTGAGTTCCCTGTGAAGAAAATGTGTAAGGACTCTGTCAGAAGAACAGAGTCACAACCCTAATAATTATTGAAGGTTGGGCAATGGGATGCAAAGTCTGTCTATATATAAGAATCATGGATTACATTTTGAAAGAATCATGTAATGAATAGAAGACTAATGAATGGATACATGAGTATGTTTGATTGAATAGGATTGGTTAAATCCATTTTAAGAAAAGGAAGTGAAGCCTTTAGAGATAAATCAGTTGGGCTGAAAAGTCTCAGGCAATGTAGAAAGAATTGGAAGAAGGGGAGATTCCCTAACTCCCTTCTTGATATGTGTTATGTTTCCTCTAGAATGAGAAAGCCGATTTACTAATGAAAGTAAATGTTTTGACATCATAGTGATGATGATTGTATTACTGCAGGAACAGTTGAGAACTATTTGTATTGAATTCATGGAGACCCTTGAAGATAATGTGATGAAGTGCATAAAGATATACTACGACATTTTGAAGAAGTTATGAATTTGGATGTTATGGTACATGCATTTTAATTGATATTACAACTAATGATGCATGTTGTGTATGGAAAGGAATTGGAACTATTGAGGAAGATGGTTACCAATGATGAGTAACCTCAAGTAGAGGATGACCATGGGAAGGTTTTGGTCTAAAGATTGTTGACGGGACTATAAGAATCCCCCTAAAAGCATTGTTGATGAGGTAAAAAATAGAAAGAGGGTGGTAGCAGCCAAGAACAGGTATGAAAAGATTGGGTAAGAATCCTTTCTGAAATATTTTATTGTCTAATGTCAAGCACGAAATTTTAAAAGGGCAATTGTATACCATGAATACCCAGGTAGGGTACGATTCGGAAGGGAGAACCTGAGTGATGGAGGTGTGAACCTATGGAAGTGAAGACTAATTGTATGATGCAATAAAATTTGAACCAAATAATCTCTGTTGACAAAAAAAAAAGGTCAAAAACCTTTACTAAGAAATCGTAGAAATCCCTTCGATCAACTACAGATCGAGATAGTGAAGATCGTGAAAGAAAACCCTGATTGAATCAGGTTAATCGAGAACCTGACAAAGGAGATGAACATGAGTCATTCATCATAAGGAAACCGATATCATTCATCAGATCGATTTCAAGATCCACTAGAGTTAATGTATCAAACGACAGTCGTTCGATAAGATCAACGGCCCGCATTCATTGCGGGGATTGAATAGGCACACAAGTTAGTGACGGAGTCTGTGCCTGTAATTTAAGTTCAATACAATTTTGTTTTAAGTTTGGGGTATGATCATAGATCAGACGACCCACATCTATTGTGGATATTGAAAGGAGAACTAAACCGTAGACTAGTAGAGATTTTGCAATCCCTTGTAGCCATTGGATCTGGGGGAAGGCGGATATTCATCGTCGATTTGTGGACAAGAGGTTTATCCAGGATCATAGCACCCAGACACGGGATTTGAAAATGTAGCACTTGAAAATAATAGAGCTAAGGTCACAGCTCTCGATCGCATGGAAAGAAAAACAGAGTCCTCTGTGCCAATCAAGTAAGGTGGAGTTTATCACTATACGTTAGACTATGGTCGCGGGGACTAGATATATGGGAATAAAGGTGCTCATCATTAGCATGTTGCATGGAATTCATTAAGGGAATGCATGTTGTAGAAGATGGAAGACAATGGAATTTTCAGTAAGGAAGGACGACCTTCCAATGTTTTACTTACATTATGTAAGCGTGGAAGGAAAACAAATTGGGTGGCCATAAGTGTTGGCACCCTAGTTATTAATGAAGGAAGAATGCCTAAAGTCATTCATGTGAAACTTTTGAGTTTCATGTGTACTAATTTGGGATCGTGATCGGCCTATAGTAGGAAGCATGGTCCTGCTGTAAGAGTGAATGAAAATGAATAATCCATGTGGTGAAGAGGTTGGTTAAATTCCAACACACCATGGCCAAGAACCTGTCATAAAGTGTGACAAACTTGAAATCAATGCAAGAGTGCATTGGGTATGAATGTGTTCGTGAATACTGGAACATTTGTTAAATCCTTTAAAGTGTTGAATTATGTTTTGAAAGGTTTGGTATGTTGAAATGAGGCATGGGAAAGGAGAAAGGTTTGGTATGTTGAAATGAGGCATGGGAAAGGAATGGGATTCCTTTTTCATGTTTATACAGATGTGATGAACTGTTAGTATGCATGTTTTTGAATATATATATATATACACATGGATGCATGAGAGACTAATAGTTTGTTTGGCTATGGAAAGAATGAATTGCAGGAAGCAAAGGGTCATGGATATGGCAGTGATGTAAGCCCGTAAAGAAGACCAATTGCTTGTTGATCCAAATTGCAAGGAATGGTATTTTCCTTTTTGAGAAAGTGAATTTGATTGTTGTTATGCACAACTCTGAAATTTTTTGTGACAACGTTATAAAGATATAAAAAAATATATGTGCATGGGAAACTAACAATTTGTTTGGCTGATTGAAGTTGAAAGTGTAGGAAGTAAAGGGGTCTTGGATATGGCAGCATTGTGAGCCCATAAGGAAGACCAATTACCTGTTGATTCAAACTATTATGGGAAGGAAAGTCCCATAATTATGAATCTGGTTCCTGTGCGGAACAAATATGAAAAAAAAATGTGGAATTTGGAAAATCTATGGGTGACAGATTTACAAGAAAATTTTGAATTTAAAATTTATAATGATGTCTCAATAATTTTTGTATACCTGTGATAAAGGTGAGAAGGAGAGTAACCTTCATACCTATATATTACAATGTCGTGAGAAGGAGAGTAACCTTCATCCCTATCTATTACTGTGCCGGGAGAAGGAGAGTAACCTTCGTCCCTAACTTTCACTGAGCCAGAAGAAAAGATCTGTCCAGAAAGGATAGATGATGAAAAAAAAATTGCTATTGTTGAGCCATGAGAACCCCGTGGTAAGCCATGATCACCTAGAATATGTTGTGTTGAGATAACACAAGCTGGAGGGATGCCTCAATTGTAAGGCTCGATAAAGTCTCTGGAATTCTTCCTGTGCAAGAAAACATTGGCAAGGCAAGATGGATCACCCGAGGAACTGTATAGCAGTGAAGGGGATGCCTGATCCTGGGCCTGGAGGGTGAGTGATCGCAAGGAAGAGGAGACCATTATAGTTCTTGTAA
This sequence comes from Picea engelmannii, assembly GCA_009831015.1. NCBI lineage: Eukaryota > Viridiplantae > Streptophyta > Pinopsida > Pinales > Pinaceae > Picea > Picea engelmannii. The sequence continues at coordinate 102,395 of ML826060.1, read as the reverse complement.
ACTATTGGGATCATGCACACGATGAGTAGTTCTTCCTGTGCGAGAAAACCTTGGCAAGGAAAGATGGATCACCTGAGGGACTATATAGCTATGAAGGGGATGCCTGATCCTGGGCCTAGAGGGTGAGTGACCATAAGGAAGAGGAGACCTTGATAGTTCTTGTAAACTAATGGGATCATACACACAATGGGTATGACAAGGAAAAACAGAGAGCATGGATAAAAAGACAACCATGTGGATACAAATCCACAAACTGCACTGATAATTATTGTGTTAAGATTAGAAAATTGTTCCTTGAATTTTTTATACAATGTTATCACATAAGACTATGGTTAATGCGCTTGTTGTCCTATAATTTCTGAAAGCAGGTGACAAATATTAAGGGTCTGAAAAAGGACCTGACCGAGAAAGAAGGATCAAGATTTCTCAAAAACATGAATGAGAAAGGCATGATAGGTGTTTTTGAGAAATAACATCGAGGATGGTGTTCCTTTAAGGGGGAGGGAATTGTAACACCTTGTTTCCCCCAGCTTGTAATTAATCATAAAATAGGATTACCATATTGTGGCATGGGAATGGTGTAAATGTATTATTATTTGAGTTGCCAATAACTGACTGTGGGGGTGAAGCCTTGAAAGTACTGGCCATGATATCACTAGAGGAAGAATGTGAAAACTATACAAGAGGGTTCATTATACCAAATAACCCCAAATTTCCCTTGATGAGGATGAAAAACCTCCTTTGGATCCCAAGGAGAGAAATCAGTTAATGAAGAAAGGACCATTGGTTGAATTATCAACCATCCCCATGAATGGAAGCATGGTTGAGATGTCGAATGTCAACCCGAAATACAACAGAGACATGTAGACCCGAGCTTCCTTCTGACAGAAGGAACGTGATAGGTTGGGAACCTTCCAAAAAGAAGGAAGGTAAGATAGATACACACGGACAACCAGAGAAAATACACCTGACGAGAGTGCAAGCTCGTAAGGGAGATGTGAGGAGCTCTCCAGGGGTTAATGAATAAAAGGCCATGATATTGATGTTGAGGGAGCATCTAATAAACCTCATCGAGGCCATAACAGAGAGAAATCTATTAAATTTGCAGAGAACAGAACCCGAGCATAAGCTTAACAAAGAAAGAATCCTTGAGAACTGTGAGAGTTCCCTGGTGATATCATGGCTTGGCACGAGGGTGGCTAGAGTGATAATAATGTATTCCTCTAAGCCTATGGTAGGGTGGAAGCACGAACACCCACATTCAATTAGTTGGCTACCACCTATAATAGATAAGTAATCTTCGATCTTGTGTATTTAAGTGGTACTATGAGTTAAAGTTGGATATACTATGAATGTTGCAGGGATGGTTATGTTTTCTTAATGATTTATACTATATTTCCTTCTTTGTATATGCCTGAATGTGAAATTAGGCAAGTAGGATATCATATGGATAGAACATGTTTCATACTCGTAAATGATTGTGTCATGTGGTGGCTTAAGCTAGAATCACGAATTGTATGTCCCTCAACCTTGGACACAATTTCATGAATGCATGTCGACCCTCCTAGTCATTCTGAGTCCCTTGAAGGATGAAGTCTGTTATGCTCAAGAGAGGTAGTGCAGATATGCACAGGCTATCTGTGAGGCAAGCAGAAACCGAGAACCACTCAATTTATAGACTTGATGAATGAGCGCAAGGGGTACGCAGAAATTATTCTAAGTGTAAAGTCCAGTCGAAAGAATGTAACGCTCTTAGGTCCTTCATAACTAATAAAGCTTAGGAAGGACAATGAGATTCAAGTATCGGAAGGGAATATATTTTTGATTGGAAGATGAACGAACAAGATTCATTTGGGAGGATCCAAGGTCTGTCATGAACGTTAGATTTGAAGAAGGAGCGTTGATGTTAACGCCTCAATTCCTTCAGTCTTCGCAAGTTTGATGAATGTTGGTAATCATTGTGAAGGGGACGGATTCTCTGAAATCTGAAACCTAAAGTCATGGTGCAATCTAGACTGTATATCTAAGGATCTATCAGGACCCACCTTAACCGTCGGGTCTATGAGTTCAAAGCACGATGGGAGAATCGCACGTTGGCACTACTAAACTTATGAAACCCGAAGTTGCGATGTGACCTAGATCGTAGATCCAAGGATCGATCGGAACCCTCCTTGACTATCGGATTGGAGAGATCAGGAATTCACACATCGGGATATTCGCATGTTGGCATGATTAAACTTCTGAAACCCAAAGTTGCGATATGACCTGGACCGTATATCCAAGGATCTATTGGAACCCTCCTTGATCGTCGGATTGGCGAGATCTAGGATTCGCACATCGGGAGATTCGCGCGTTGGCGCGAATAAACTTCTAAAACCCAAATTTGCGATGTGAACTGGACCGTAGATCCAAGGATCTATTGGAACCCTCCTTGACCGGTGGATTGGTGAGGTCGAGGATTCTCACATTGAGAGATTCGCACATTGGCACGACTAAACTTCTGAAAACCAAAGTTGCAATACAATATGGATCGTTGGATCAAGGAAGTTCATGGATCATCGATATGATGCAAGCATATTAACGCAAGGAGTATGTGGGAACTCGAGATCCCATAAGAACCAAGCTCAGAAGAGATAAGCGCTTGTCAGAAGCACAGATGAGGTCCAAGAGGCGAACTAGTTTCAAGTTCGTAAGCTCCAGAAGGAAAGCAGAAGTCTAGACCCCTATATCAGGGATCACAGGAGGTAGATCGAAGGTCGGGGCCTTTGGAACATCTGAAATATTCCAATTCAGGGTAGAAAGAAAAATCTCAGGAGGAGGAGCGACAGTGGTCGTTGGATCTTAGTGCGTGGATCAACAGTCGTTGATCTAGATGTAAGGTGGATGCACCTTAACCATTTGAAGACAGATAGGACAGTGGACGTTGCGAAGTCCCAATTTCAAAAATCATCGAGACCATCCATCGGAAGGGACATGTGGCGAGAGATCAGCATTTCATTGAATCACAAAGTGGGAAGGTCAAAGGGCGAGTCGTGAGGACTCGTGAAATCCAAGTTCGTGATTTGATCGTAGTCATCGATCAAGGAGAGAACATGGACCATTGATTGTCCAAGGAGAATGTAGGATATCGGGAAATTGGGAGTCAGAGGTTCGAAGGAGGAAGTCATTCAAAATTCTCGATACGCGAAATCGCGACGCGATCGGAGGTGGGCCCCAGGGTTTGGCTGGAGGTCATATGGTTGAAGGATAAAGGAGGAGCTAGCATGCGCTAGACCCCTGTCAAGATTTCGGAGGTTGGGAGAGTCGGGGTGACTCACATGCAAAGTCCCGACAAGTGAAATTGTGAAACGCCTTTAGGTAAGACCTGCGGTCACAGCCAATGGTCGCGTGGAGGAATCTTACACCTAGTGCTAGCTCGCACAGGTGAAGTCTCGCAAAGACCCATGGATCAATTTCTTAGAAATTCCAATAGGGAACTGAAGAGCTGCTTCAGCTCAAGAATTTTGAAGGTCCATTGACCAGGATTAGATACCATGGATGGAGGATTCGACTAATTGAGGAAAAAAAAAAAATTATGCCTCGTCATGGGTGTGTTACAGATGCCTTGCTTCCATTCAACATTGAAAAGATGATTTTTTGTAGAGAATATCTTGGGACCACATAGATATGTCCCATTATAGTGATGCCTTTTATGGGACACCTTTGACCAGATATAGTTCTAGATAGACTCAACAAAGGAGTACATGCCCTCCTCCTCTTTTCTTCCATCATAATGGATGAATCTCCCCAAGGATTTCCTAATGTAAGCAAGGATGTTATATTCATATAAATGCATCAACAGATTTATGATCCTTATGCACACCTGAGTCAAGGAGAAAGACATCATCTAAATATTGAAATTAAAATTTCACAAGGATCGAGATAGCACTAGACAACCCAAAAACTGAAGGCTCCACTACCTCCCCTCTTTGTTTGAGAACAAAACTATGAAAAAGGCCCTTTAACATAATATAATTGCAATTTTTCCACCCTCTTGTCTCTTAACCAAACCATGAGAGAGTCATATAATGACGATAGACCATTGAAACAACACACCAAGTCCATTTTCTCCCAATCATCAATATTTGCATCGATCAAATCCACTGGAAGGAAGATCAACAAGGGGCATCATTATCCACAAAAAAACATCTTCTCTAATCTCTATTAAGACCTAAGCCTTATCGTGACTCTTTACTGGTGCTAAGAAAGGACACATGAATCCCTCATCCTCATAGGGGAGGGAGGGTATTCCATTAACACTATTGTGAAGCTTCTACCAAGGGTAGCCATGGAGAGGTAGTGTTGGCCCAGTTGTCTCCACATAGTGGGGTCAAATAATCTCTGCAAAGCCTATACACAATCTTGGGATTCAATATCCTAGCATGAATCCACTCTACTTTAGAGAACCTAGTTAGAAAATTGAAGTTAGGGTAAATCCTAGCCTCCTTTCACAAGAACTATGACATGAATGACCTCCATTCTATGTTTTCTTTTATTTAAAGGACATGGGGGTGGGATTTGATTCACTTATATGTTCACAAATCACAAGATAATTTAATATAATCCCTCTTGATGCAACTATGTCTTCAACCACTAGATCAAAGTGACCTCATGTCTCTAGGGAAAGTTGTCACAAGAATTAAACCTTGTCTAATGATGAAAAACTCCTCACAACTTCCAATATGTTGCTGAAAGAATGTTGGTTTTATCTTATATATGATAATAGTGATACCAACACTCAAAAAAGTTAGTTTGAATACTACCATGGAATTATTATAATCATTTAATTATATACACACATCCATTTCACATACCACCTTTTCATTTTTACCATACCCAAATTGACTCAATTCACCATCCTTTCACTCCAAGTCCTAATTTTTCATCCTATTCACCCATACTTGACATATAAATCATATTTCAAATTTATGGTGTGATCTAGATAAACACTTGTCCAACCTATTCACCCTATTATAGCCATTTTTTGGATAACTAAGGAAATCATTTCTCGAGGCCCTCAGGTTGCAAATATGGAGTGTCTAGAGACTACATGACCAGTAGTACCCTTTCCATAGATGGAAAACCAACTCACCAACACATATGGTCACAATTTTGCAGATGGAATCCACCACACCAGCTGGATTTCGGAAGGCAGTGGGCCTTGCTCCATGAGGTACAAGTCAGTATTATGGTAAGAATCATTTCAATATTTAAGCCATTTAATTATGTTGTATCTTAGATTTCTCTAAATTTCATGATATGTGCTTGGAAATTACGCCTTTTCCCCTACTTCACCTTGGTGGTTGACATTGTTCCTAATCTAGATTTTATGAGCAGAACGAAATGAATACAGATTATTAACAGGTGATTAACAAAAAATAACAGAGATATAGTAAAATTGGTTTTCTATTCAATAAGGAAATAAGCTGAAACTGTAAAATGCAGCGAAAACAAGCTTGTTGGAATGGTGGCGGCTTATCTCTGCGAAGAGATGTGACGGTTGCACTCATTCGTAAGAATATGATTACAATGAGGCTCGGAAGGCCTTTTTACAATAAATAGAAATTCCAAACACCCTAGACATCCAAAAACCTAACCCTAGGAGATGAAGCACCAAAAGTCATGTGGGGCCTGTTTGGGTAAGTTAGTACATCAACTTCTCGGGGTCGTAACTTTTGCATACGATCTCCATTTTAGGCATATGATAGCCCATTGGGAAGGTATCATAGAGGAGATTCATTTTGGGGGATCCATATTTCCTTTATATATCATTTAGAATCTCTATCCTAAAAAAACCTTCATTTAGGCCCTCAAAATGGTCCCGAAAGTTAAAACTGCTAAAAATAGTAAATTGCCAAAATTGTCAAAAAAATTGTTTTAAGCCAGTTGGAAGAGGTGGGTGGCCACCGATATCCACCTGGATCAATCATCCCTCCTTAGGAAGTAATGGTCTCCATTGCATTGAGATCCCCCATCAGATGAGGAAATTTCTGCTGAATTTGGCCCCGGGTGAGCCACTTGCCTTGGTGCAGGAGTTGCCCTGCTTTGACGACTCGATAAAGCTGGATCCTTTGTTGTCGAGTACCCTTGATCTGTGTGTCCAAAATAATAGTGTTGGATTCCTATTGTATGCAATTGGGGTTGAGCTCTGTTGGTGTTCGCTGCTCTGCTACGTCTAAGGTGTCCAATAATGGTGGGAAATAAGGGTGAAGGAGATCCACGTTGAACACTAGGTGCAGGCCAAGGAAAGGAGGAATGTTGAGCTCAAAAGAATTATCCCCCACAGCCTTGGTGATGGTGTACAACCCATAACGTAGTGGGTGAATATTTTGATGGGGTCCTGTAAGGCGTTCTTTCTGCAAGTGCAACCAAACTTTATCGCCCACCTGAAACTTATGTGGCACCCGATGTTGATCATGGCATTGCTTGTACTTGTCATTGGACTTATGTAGGATATCCTGAACCTGTTGGCAGATGTGCTAGATCCGCTCAATGAACCAGCTGGCTTTGTCAGCTTCATTTGGAGCAGGAGATGAGTCGGTCAAGGTGGTTGCAAGGGGAAGTGCAACATCTATGGGACCCAATGGTTGGAATCCCAACCCCACCTGAAAGGGGTTGTGGTCGGTTGAGCTATGTAGGGATCGATTGTAGCTATGTTGGACATAGGGAAGGCTCTCATCCCATGTGCGAGGGTGATTTGAATTATACATGTGAAGGATATGCACAATCATTGGATTGACGACTTCAGTTTGGCCATCTTTCTGGGGGTGGAAGGTCATGGATTTGGTGAGCTTGGTGTCCAGTAGTGACCAGAGGCTCAACCAAAATGTGATGAGAAATAAACTATCCCAATATGAGACAATGGTTTGTGGGATTCAAAAATGTACCCAGACTCATTCAAAGAAGAGCTTGGCAGTGGCCTTTGTTGTCATGTTCTTCTTGCAGGAAACCAGAACCGCCATCCTAGAAAAGTGATCAACAACCACAAAAAAGTAGTCATTTCCCCGCTTGGTGGATGGGAGGCCTGACATGTAGTCCATTGATATGGATTCCCATAGATTTTTGGGAGTAGGAAGAGGGGTGTACAGGCCATGTTTCTTAGTGGTCGGTTTGGCAATAACGTAGGTAGTGCAGGACCTGATATACTTGTTGACCTCCTGTCAAAGTTTCGTCCAGTAGAAATGTTTTTGTAGCATCTCCATTGTCTTTTAGACACTGAAGTGTCTTGGCTTCCGACTGTAGTGGGATTCCCAGATCATCTTCACTCACTCTCTTGATGAAACATAGATATGGCCCAGACGACACAACAACCCATCCTGAAGATGGAAATTATTGACAACTGTGTTTGCACCCAACATTTGGTAGGAGGTGGCAAAGTTTGGATCTGTCTCATAGAGTTGGGGCCATCTAGAGGTCTCATGGCCACAAGATTCTATCACCATGGTGAGTGTTGCGACTGGAAGTCTACTGAGGTAATCAGCGACACGATTGGTGCTTCCTATTTTATACTTGATCTTGAGGTGGAATTGTTGCAAGTATGTGGACCACTTTTTATGGCGATCATTCTGCAATTTTCCTTGTGTCTGCATGAACTGCAGTGGCTTATGATAAGTGTGGATGATTGTATCCTTCCCAAGAATGTAATGTCTCCACTGGATGTAATCTTGCACAATGGAGTACATTTCTTTGACGTAAGTAGGGTACTTACGGACAACATCTGATAGTGTCTCACTATGATAGGCCCCAGGGTGGCCATGCTGAGTGAGAACGACGCCCACCACATAGTCTAAAGCATCTGGCTTGATCTCAAAGGGATGTTGCAGGTCTAGTAGTGAAAGTACTGGGGCTGAGCACAAGCACTTCTTCAAATTGTCGCACACTTGTTGTTGGGACCAAACCCATGAAAATTTTTCCTTACCACCACCCCTGGTTATTTGTCTAAGGGCCCATGCAATATGGGAGAATCCCAACATGAACCTACGGTAGAAATTCACAATGCCTAGGAAGCTCTGAAGCTCATTCAGTGTGGTTGGGGCTGGCCAGTCATGGATGACTTGGATCTTGGCTGGATCCACATGTATGCCATGCTGATCAATTATGTATCCCAAGTAATGGACCCTGTCCATGCCGAAGGATAATTTTTCCAAGTTGGAATATAGCTTGTGTTGTCGCAGTGTGTGCAGAACCTGTTGAATATGCTGCAAATTCTTGGCCCAAGTCTTGCTTTAAATGAGAATGGCATCCAGATACACCACTACAAAATTATTAGTGAATGGTCACAGGCTATCATCCATCATCCTCATGAAAGTGGTTGGAGCATTTGTCAAACCAAATGGCATGACCAACCATTCAAAAAGGCCTTCCTTTGACTTGAAGTCGGTTTTCCATACATTTGTTTGTTCTATCGGGACCTGGTGGTAGCCAGACTTTAGGTCAATCTTACTGAAGTATTTTCCCCCCGTCAGTTAATCAAGGAGGTCATCAATTCGAGGAATCGGGTACTGGTTTCTAACTGTAATTTTATCCAGAGCCTGGTAATCAATGCAGAGTCGCCAGGTTCCATATTTCTTCTGTACCAGCACAATTGGGCTCCCGCAAGGTGACGAACTGGGATGGATGTTCCCCTTGTGAGCAGTTCTTAGATCTTTCACTTGATCTCCTCATTCTCTAACAAAGAGCAATGATAGACTGGCCCATTGGGCAGCGGTGCGTCGGGGGTCAAATCAATGGGGTGCTTGACCTGGTCATGCAGAGGTACCCTGGTAGGTGAGGAGAAGATATCTGAGCATTCTTCCATGACCTTATCTACTTGCTTCTGCTGTGTGGAGAGGTTAGTCGCAGATACCCTGGATGTGGTTGTGATCTTTCACTTATTTTGAGAGAAAATCACGAAGAATACAAACTTCCTCGTCTGATAGATGACCTTCCTGCATTGCTTAGCAGAGATCAAGGAAATAACACTAGGTGGGACTACCTCGGGTATCCTGTACAATTTCCTGTTCAAAGTAATAATAGAACTACGAGGCCTAGACTCATATACAGCATGATGTTTCCATAAATAAGGTTGGCCCAAAAGAACATCACAAACTTCAAGAGGAGAAACATCACACAATACCTCGTCTTTGAAGGGCTTGATGTCGTACGAAATTTGGCACTATTGGCTAACGCGGAGATCGCTTCCTTGGCGAAGCCATCCAATGGTGTAGGGTTGTGGCTGCAGTGTTGTCAGTAGGGACAGTCGCTTGATGACCTTTGATGATATGAGGTTCTTCTAGCTACCACTATCCACGATGAAGTGCAACAGGGTGCCTTTTACCCACATCTATGAATGGAAGAGGCGTTCTCCTTCTTCTGTCTCATTTGGTTCACCAGGCTGGAGCTTGGTGGTAGCAACAGTGGCACTGGGTTCCGCATCAATGATTCATCTTCCCCTTTCTTGTTCTGGCTTAGAGTCTGAACTTGCATCTAATTCAGAGGCTTTCACTTTGGCCACTAGTGACTACTTTGAGCGGCAATCAGCAGTGTTATGACAAGGGATCTTATGGAAGTCGCACCACTTCCCAGTATCTTTCTTTGTCTTTATGATGTCCTTCTTTGCTTGTGGCTTGGACTTTTTGTCCTAATACTTTCCATCTTTTCTCTATCCTTTGTTCTATGGGTTGGGGCCGTCCTTTCCTGGATTTTTTTATGAGGGTTTCCCAGGCCCAAATTGTCACGTCTTTTGTTTGAGCTTCTGCTCGATTTTGATGGAATATCGGTAGGCCGCGCCCAAGGATGAGATGTCCAAAAATTCCATTTCAGTATGGATGTATCTATGCAGAGCACCGCGATACTTGATCACCAGATGTCACTATGAATCTTTGATACCCAGCATGGTGCGCAAGATATGAAAGATATTCGTGAAATCTGGCACTGGTTGGTCTCTTTCTTGTCGTAGTGTGGTCCAATTGGTATACAAGTCGTCATAACTTCCTACAGGGTAGTATTTTTCCTTAATAGAATCCCTGAAGGAATCCCAGGTGGCCATGACTATAAATAATGAGGGTTCCTCTATTCCCTTTTTCTCACAGAAAGTTTCCCACAAATCTTTGACGTGGGGAACAACTTTGAGGAGCGCAAAAGTAATCTTTTCTCTATTCGAAAAGTTATGGACAGAAAAATACCCTTCTAGTAGATTCAACCACTTATCTACAGCATCTGCATCTATCTAACCTTCAAATATAGGAATATCGAAGTTTATTTGTACATTTAAGGGGGTGGTGCCTCTGCTTGAAGAAGATGTGTCGTTTGTTGGTAGTCGTCAAAGGATTTGCGCGAAACTATCCATCATCTCGTTCCTTTGTTGCATGAGGGATTCCTCAATCAACATTTTGAAAGGATCTCCTATCCCATCATATTTCTTTTCTCCTTCCATGAGAGGTCGTTTGGGTGTGCGAGAGATTTTATCCTCAAGAGAAACAAGCTCGAGACCCAACTCTTTATACTCTGACCTCGTTGGGGACATGCATTAAGACGACAAGGAGCAGACCGTTATGATACCACTGATCCAGATTTTATGAGAAGAACGAAATGACTACAGATTATTAACAAGTTCTTAACACAAAATAACAGAGATACAGTAAAACCGGTTTTCTATTCAATAAGGAAATAAGCTGAAACTGTAAAATGCAGCAGAAACAAGCTTGTTGGAATGGTGGCGGCTTATCTCTGAGAAGAGATGTGACGGTTGCGCTCATTCACAAGAAGATGATTACAATGAGGCTCTGAATGCATCTTTACAATAAATAGAAATGCCAAAAACCCTATACATCCAAAAACCTAACCCTAGGAGATGAAGCGCCAAAAGTCATGTGGGCCTCGTTTGGATAAGTTAGCACATCAACTTCCTGGGGTCGTAACTTTTGCATACGATCTCCATTTTAGGCATATGATAGCCCGTTGGGAAGGTATTGTCAAGGATATTCATTTTGGGGGCTCAATAATGCCTTTGAATATCATTGATAATGTCAATCCTGAAAAACCTTCATTTAGGCCCTCAAAATGGCCCCGGAAGTTAAAACTGCTAAAAATAGTAAATTGCCAAAATTGTCAGAAAACTATTTTGAGCCAGTTGGAAGAGGTGGGTGGCCACCGATATCCACCTGGATCAGTTCCCTAGTAAGTGGTTTTCCTTGGGGATGGGTTTTCTATTGGGAAATCTCGTAATGAGACATCGTACCATTCCCGACCACACTTACCACTTTTCATAATTATTCCCCTCCATTTCTTTATCTCTTGGGATTTTAGGGTGTATTGACCCAAGAAGGGGTTGTCCCTCATTCTATGGGTAGAAGGGGATAAAATCTCAGAGGGGTTGATGTTGGGTAAAAGATAAAATCCTTATATAAACCTTCTAGATTCTTTTCCCGTGGATCACCCAAGAAAGCAATGAAACACTTATCTTTGAATAAAGGGGACCCAAAATAAAATAAAGAATGCTTAAAATGTTAGTTAAAGGATAGGAGGTCTCATCACGAGCCAACCTATCACATCCATGAATATCTAGTGGTATGACATTACCATCATCTGGTCACCAAACCAAGGTAATGGCTCTTAGTTGCATGGCTGAGATAAAGGGAGTCTCATCACAATCCATCCTTCTCATTTCCACTAGGTGCTTGTGGGTGGAATTTCCATCACTTGGTCACCACGCCAGGGAAATGACCTTCAACCTTTCCTTATGCTATATTAAAATAAAATAAAGAAATAAAGATAAAAGGAAATTGATTGACTTGGAAAGTGTGCATTGTGGACGAAAATACCACACACCCTCTACAAAGGCACCCATGAATGAGACACTATGACCCATTATATTTCATGAGCCCTATGCCCATTGAATCTTGGCCTTGACCACTTAATCTACTTTACATGGATTAGAGAGGGATATCTTGGAAACTCTCCTTGACTTAGGGAAAGATCTACCCAATATGACACCTCGTCAAACCTCCCATATTCAAGCTTGACAAGTCACATAGTGTCTTTGAGTTGTTAATTGTTTGATATAGTGATCTTTGATGCACATGCTTAGATGGATTATTTATTGATTGGATTCACTTATCATGATGTTATGACTTGAGATCCTTGGAGGACGTGCTCATTTGTCTTTGCAGGAGCTAGCTGGTGGACAGTTTTGGGAGAACAAGCCTAGCTTGAGATTCCATAGGGCTACAAACCCACAGGTTGAATTCCAGGTGACCGCATGCTGGATGAGAGATATCAGAATTGGAAGGCCTTGATGATGACTTGGACGACCTAGCCCAACCCTCACTTTCCAAACGATTTTCCCAGGAGGGGAAAAACGTAATATTTTTGAGCTTGATGTCACGCTTTTGGGGCTAGGGCATGGTGGTGAGATGTCACTCTTTTGACACATGGACATTTGAGGAGGAGAGAGGTCTTCGCCATGATGAGAGTGCTTATCTGCTTGACATGTGGCCTTTGGAAGCCTAGCCATGCTTCTCCAACACCAATGACTTCCTCAAAGTGGAAAATTGTTCCCTAAAGGGATGGTGTCCTCCTAAATTAGGGTTTTATTTGTGCAATAAGTGAAATTTTAAATAAATTGTTTAATATTACTTTGTTAAGGGGGAAATATAGGGTTGTTGACCCCTAATATTGTGGTTTACTCCTTATTTTCTGGACAAACTATGCTAACTACATTTTGTATAAATAGAGATCATAAGATCTCATTTTAAACATAACTCTCCCTCTTGTGAGAGGACTTGGTATGAAATTTCTGGCCCTCTTGTATCTTTTTATCTCTTGTGCACGTGTTTATAGCTATCTATTGGTGAATGGTTGATGGAATTCTAGTGCTAGCCTTGGATGATGTTTTCTAGCTCTTGTGGTGGATTATCTAGGCATTTCTCTTGATCTTGGTATGGTATTTTACTATTATGCTATCATTTTTCAAGTCAAGTGTTGTTATGATAGAATCTAGGTGGGAAGTATAAGGTCATACAGCCCCACCATAGTCTTCATCATTTTATTGCTTCATCTCATTGATTATACAAGGGTTCTCTAAGAGAAGTATAATGGCATACACCATCTTAGCTTAAACCCTAGCCTAGAGAAATTTGACTTGGAAAGTAAAAGGGCTTACACCCCCAAGGAAGTAGCTTCTATAATCTCCTTGTTTTTTTGACTCCATTAACCCAATAGAAAAGGCAATAGTCATACTTTTTTTCATTGGAGATATAAAATCATTGCCTTGGGAAACGTAATTTTTGGTCATTTGAAAAGTCTCTTGCTTGAAGTTGATTTACCTCATTGAGAGGATCCTTCCCCCACTAGGGCATCCCCTCTCTCCAAATACTCTAATTTATGCTACAAACTTTAACCTACAGCCATTAGGGTTGCATAACCCAAGCTACTAACACTTTCATAACTCCTAAACCAACCCCAGACTAGCTCCTAAATTTTGTACACTAACTCTACTAACTAGGGCACACCTTTTGGGCTAGTTCTTGGAAACTTTTCTTGGTTTATTTTGTTGCTGCATGCCATGGAATGCTACAGCCATAAGGATGTAATTTTCTGCAGAAAACACATGTTTACAACAACCATCTTATCTAGCTTCTTAAGTGTCATTTTTCAACCTATGTTCATTGTTAAGTTTGATGTTGATTTACCTAACTAGTATAGATCTTTATATGCTTATTTTAGATTTTTTATTTGATGATATAAACTGATATATACTGCTGAAAATTAGGGACAGAAATATTAAATTTCTGATCCAACTAACGTCTATCATTGCAAAGTGTCTTTTCTTATGTCTCGGGCAGGTGCAATCATTCGAAGAAGTACTATATATGTGGGGCAGTAATTAATTGACTTGCAAGGAATCTCTCCCTACCTCTTATTCCA
>ML826060.1:49414-81008 GCA_009831015.1 Picea engelmannii | reverse complement strand
CATACACACAGTGTTGTTCGAAAATCATTTCTAATACATGCATAAGCTCAATTTTGTTGTATGAGAGTGTTAAAATAATAGGTCTTCTCATTTTCACCATAGGCAATATATCAATATTGTCACCCAACCATAGGCACAAGGCCACCCCCAAGAACCTTAACCTTGACAGATAGAATAATTATGAAAGCAATCACTAGAACCAATATCCAACCAAGGTAGAATACCTCTCTCCAAATCTAGCACACCAAGTTGTTAGGAACATAACCTCCCTAACCCCTCATGTGGGTAGAATAATTTAATTCCATGTAATAAAGGCCAATATTAATAAGGCCTACCAATAAGGAAGAATAAGTCAAATGTAAGAATACATAATAGAAGCTTCCGCTTCTAGAAGGATCTTCCTCTAGATTGTTCTTTTGGATAAATAGAGTATAAATAGAAGTAGAGGGTATGAGAAATCTTGTCTTGGATATTATTGTAATAGAGCTCTTCTCTACTGGAGGTTTCCCCCTCGAAGAGGCAAGTGAACATTGTTATCAGTAATCAAAGTGTTATTTTTGGTGTTATTTTGGTATTAGTCTGGTATTGCTCTTATTATATCATTGCTTCTCTATCATTTCTAGCTAAAATATTTATGTTCTGCATACTATTTTATATCTAGAATACTACAAGTAGTATCAGAGCATCTTCCTCAGCAGAAAATTGTGGGTTAAATTTTTTTTCCAGGGTAGATACGTATTTTGACGTCTTAAATCTACAGAGATATGTCGTTACACACATAAACCTACGGTCGGGGAGTCATACACACATGAAATACAAGTGGTACCTAAGCGCACATCTATTGGCCACCCTTGTAACCCCTATTGATACCCCTTTGAGTGGTAATGCATCAGACAACACCTATATACGAATCAACCTATATCTCTTGAATCCCTCCATAGATAAACCAATCAGCCACCTAACTGCTATAGTGCCACTGAAGAAAACACTCGAGAATATACTCTCTAGTACCTAGGTAGTTGGGTAGTATAGCTAAGGGCATGGTCTAGCCTCCTTATTTGGTGATCTGAGATATTGGGCTGAATACTATTGTTGGACCCCGCATGTATATTAGAGAGATATAGCACAGGGAAAATCCTTGTCTGTAGAAACCCTGAATATCCTACCTCTGGGGACGGATAAAAAAAAACAGAACATACAAGATCTATTTCCACGCAACTGTGTCTTATGTATTCTGGTTGTGAAATTACTACACATTCTACCTATTAAGTATTTGGGCATTTCGTCACTGTAGTATTATTCAAGCCGAAGTATAACTCTGCGGGAGTAAAAAAAAAAAAAACTAGTGGTCCTTCTGGCACACTTATTTGGAACCTATCCCATTGGATTCCTCTCTTTGACCCGATTCAAACGATACCTATCACTTTTAAAACAATTTGTTTGGGGACCCAACCCATCTCTGACACCCTTATTTGTCTCCTATCCCTTTGGATCCCCGGTTTCTCCTTGATCACAGTGGCACCTATCATTTGACACCCTTTTTCGTCATGGTCCCACCCACCCCTCCAGACCCCTTTTGTTTCCCCTATACCATTTTCCTACTCCTTTGTCCAAATGACTACCACACGATCCCAGGAACTCAATTCCTTGATTGTTGAAAACCACCAGCACAAGGAAGACATCAATCATATCAGTGCCAACATTAGCTCCATCAATTCAACTATTGATATCCTCAAGGACCAATGTTCCCACATCAAAGACCTCCAGGAACAATGTTCCTACATCAAAGACCTCAAAGAACACTTCCTAGGCCATTCCTAGAACCCTTCCTCTTATGAACAACCATCTTATCAGGATGACCATGACTCTTCCCATTACCAAGGCCCTCGTACTACCCACTTTTCCTAAGACCTCTACCCTCCTAGAATTGAGGTGAACAAATTTGATTGATCAGATCCTACAGGTTGGGTCACCTAAATGGAACATTATTTCTCTTTGCATGGAATTATTGATGATTTATCCAAGATTTGTTATGGTGTCCTACATCTGGATCTCAAATGATGGCAATGGTGAAAAAAGGCACGCCAAGGGTATCTTGCTTGGACACAGTTTGTGGCCGAACTTTATGACCGCTTTGACTCTGACACCCACCATTTAGGTTGTTTGACCAAGTTAAAGTACTATGGGATAGTGGAATACTTTATTATTGCATTTGAGCACTTGTATTTCATAACAGAGGGAATGTCATATGCTTTCTTTAGGGAATGCTTTATCAGTGGCCTCAAAGATGAAATTTGTTCCCATGTCCTCATGGCACTTCCACAGACTTGGTTGGAAGCTACTCAACGAACCAAGGAATCCCAATAGATTGTATCCTCCTAGACCCACAAACCCTCCTTTCCTCCTTGCCCTAAACCCACCACTTTTTCCCCTCCTGCACCTCCCCTCAAGATCTAGAACTTAACCAAAGATGAAATGGTTGAACGTCAAATCAAGGGTCTTTGTTATAATTTTGATGACAAATATTTTCCTGGGCACAAGTGTAAGGAACAAAATATTTTTATGGTTGTGACTGAGGATCTTTCTGAAGAATATGTTGTTGTTTCGCCTATGGAGGAACTACCACCACCTTCGGACCTCACCCCACCCTCTGACCGACCAGACATTGACCCAGTGATTTCACTTAATTCCCTCACTAGCTTCTCTGCTCCCTAGACTCTCAAATTAATTGGTTACATCAAAAATAGGAAATTCATCATTCTTGTGGACAGTGGTAGCACCCATAACTTTATTCATCGTTGCATTTCCCAAGAATTCAATTGTTACATCTGTTTCATCAATAATTTTCAAATCATGATTGACAATGGTGGTTCCATGAAATGTGGGGGACAATGTGAAAATGTGTGACTCAAAATTGGTTAGTATCACCTTGAATCCCATATGTTAGCTATAGACATGGGTGGTTGTGACATTATTCTTGGTGTCAAATGGTTACGCACTCTAGGCTCCATTCTCATGGATTTTAAGGACTTGGCCATGCAATTCCAATAGGAGGGACAACAGTACAAGTTTCAAGGAATCATTGCAGGCTCCTATGAGATCATCAGTTCCCATCGCATGGAAAAGATCCTCGAAAAATGTCATTCGGGAATTATATCCCAACTCCACTACATTCATGTTGTTGAGACACCCTTTGTGCATCCCTACCTCCAATATATCATCTCTTGCCACCATGTTGTTTTTACCACCCCCCAAGAACTTCCCCCTTCCCGTGCAGTCCATGATCATTTCATCCCTCTCATCTCGGGAAGTCTTCCTCCCAATGTTTGGCCTTATCATCATCCATTTTCCCAAAAGAATGAAATTGAGAAAATTGTTCATGAATTACTAGAAGATGGTGTTATCCTTCCCAATACTTGCCCCTATTCTTCCCCTATGGTCATGGTACTTAAGAAATAAGGTACTTAGCGCATGTGTCTTTATTTTTGCACCCTCAAAAAACTCACAATCAAAGACAAATTCCCCATTCCTGTCATTTATGACCTCTTAGATGAATTGAGTGGAACTCAATACTTCACCAAATTGGATCTATGTTCTGGATACCACAAGATCCATATGAAAGTAGAAGACATTCCCAAGACTGCATTTCGCACTCATGAGGGTCATTATGAATTCTTGGTAATGCCCTTTGGATTGTGTAATGCTCCTTCCACTTTCCAAAGTCTTATGAATCATGTCTTTCATCCTTTTCTCCGTCATTTTGTCTTAGTTTTCTTTGATGATATTCTCATCTATAGTAAAACTTGGCCATCCCATCTCTCCCATGTGAATCAAGTTCTCCATCTACTCTTTAAACATCAACTTTTCCTCAAACAATCTAAATGTGCCTTTGGTGCCTTAGAAGTGGAATACATGGGTCATATTGTCAGCAAGGATGGTGTCTGAGTGGATCCTAAGGAAATTGAATCTATGCAAGTTTGGCCTCACCCTAAAACTCTTGAGTTCTTGCATGGTTTTCTAGGTTTAACGGGCTATTATAGGAAGTTTGTTCAGAATTATGGAAAGATTGCAGCTCCTCTCACTTCTCTCCTTAAAAATAATTCTTTCACTTGGAATTCAGTTGCGGATCATGCCTTCCAAGCCTTAAAAAATGTGATGTTCTTGACCCCTTTCCTATCCCTCCCAGACTTCACAAAGATATTTCTATTGTAATGTGATGCTTTTGGGAAAGGAATTGGAGTTTTCCTCATGCAAGATGGTAGGCCCTTGGCCTTCACTAGCAAACAAATTTCAGAGCGACATTTGGGCCAATCCATTTATGAAAAGGAAATTTTATCTATTATGCATGTTGTGGATCTTTGGCGTCATTATTTATTAGGTCAACGATTCCAAATTAAAACCGATCATCAGAGTCTCAAGTATTTCCTGGAACAACGAATTTCATCCCCAACGCAACAAAAATGGGTGACCAAGCTATTTGGCTATGATTATGAGATCATTTAAAAGAAGGGTAAGGAAAATGTAGTGACCGATACTCTTTCCCGGAAATATGAAGAAGATGGGTCCCTTTTCTCATTCTCCTTCATTGTACCAGATTGGCTCTAAGTTGTTCATCAGGAATGGTTGCAAGATCCCAAATTTTCTATCCTGCTCCACCAATTGCAACAAAATTCTTCAGTTTCTCCAGGGTACTCTTGGCATAATGAATAGCTTCACTACAAAGGTCGTTTTTATTTATGCAAGAAATCCCAACTTAAATCCGCAGTAATTTTTGAACTTCACGCCTCACCCACAGTCGGTCATTCAGGGTTTACCAAAAACTATGAATGGGTCAAACATTCCTTTTTATTGGAGGGTATGAAACATGATGTTCGCACCTTTGTGGATGAATGTGAGGTCTATCAACACAACAAGGGAGAAACTGTCAAAGCTTCAGGAACACTCCAACTGCTTTTGATTCCCCCTGCTATTTGGCGAAATGTTTCTATGGATTTCATTGTGGGCTTACCTAAACCAGGAAATAAGTTAGTCATCATGGTGGTAGTAGATTGTATCTCCAAATATGCTCATTTTTTTGCTCTTCAACACCCATTCACAACCACCACTATGGCTCAAATCTTCATGGATAATATCTTCAAGCTTCATGGAATGCCTAATTCTATTGTCTTTGAAAGAGACCCCACTTTCACTAGAAATTTTTGGCAAGAATTGTTCAAGATACAAGGCACCCAATTGCATCTCAGCATTGCCTATCACCCCCAAAAGGATGGCTAGACTGCAGTTGTCAATAAGTGTTTGGAAAAATATTTGAGGTCTTTTGCATCTAAGTGGAAAAATCGATGGGCTCAATGGTTACCCCTAGCTGAATGGTGGTACAACACATCTTACCATACAACTAATTGCATGACTCCTTTTGAATCAGTCTATGGCCAAAATCCCCCATCAGTTCTCTCCTATATTCCAGGGGTCTCGAAGGTTCAAGAGGTTGACAAAAATATTACCATCCGTGAGGCTATTATTTGTGCCCTCAAAGACAATTTGGTCATGGTTCAGAATCGCATGAAGCAACAAGAAGATCAAGGTCGTTATGAATGTAATTTTTTTGAAGGGGACCAGGTATTTATTTGAATACAACCTTATAAGAACACTTCACTCAAATATCAACACTGTCATAAACTTGTGCCCAAAACTTGTGGTCCTTATACAGTTCTCAAGCGTGTGGGATCAATGGCCTATTAGTTAGCTCAACCCAGTCAATCAAATCTCCATCATGTTTTTCATGTTTCCTTCTTAAAGAAGGTGATTGGAACTAAGTGCCAAACTCAAACTAGTCTCCTTGAGTTGGATGAAGAAGGTTCCATATGGTTGCAGCCACAAGCAGTCTTTGCATAGAGAGATCATCGTCCCCGTCAACGCACCAGCTAGGAATTTTTATTCCAATGGAAAGATACACCTCCATAATATGCCACATGGGAGTCAGACACCATTCTACAACAATTCCCTTATCTGAAGCCTTGAGGATGAGGTTGTTATTCAAGGGGGAGGGAATTTTAGGGACCTAACCTCCCTAACCCCTCACATAGGTAGAATAATATAATTCCATGCAATAAAGGCCAACATTAATAAATCCTAGCAATAAGGAAGAATACATCAAATGTAAGAATACATGATAGAAGCTTTCGCTTCTAGAAGGATCTTCCTCTAGATCGTTCTTTTGGATAGATAGAGTATAAATAGAAGTAGAGGGTATGAGAAATCGTGTCTTGGATATTATTGTAATAGATCTCTTCTCTACTAGAGGTTTCCCCCTCGAAGAGGCAAGTGATCATTACTATCAGTAATCAAAGTGCTCTTTCGGGTGTTATTCTGATTTTATTTTGGTATTGTTCTGATTATATCATTGCTTCTTTGTTATTTCTAGATAAAATATTTATGGTCTGCATACTATTTTGTATCTGGAATACTACACAAGCATAGAAACCAAACCATAATCCAAAGACCGACTCACATATGCAACAACTACAGCTCTCCTCCAGTCATCCGCATCACTAGTCCTTATAAGGTTGTGAGTGAGTGTGTGTCAAAATGAGCTGAAGTTCCCTCTATTTATAGTGATCCAACTCAACTAATTGAGCCGACTTTTCTTTCTGGAGGATAACTATTTAACACAAATTATTCTATTGAGTCGACTTGTCTTCTAGGTTTCTTATTCATCTATTAGGGTTTTTCTAGCTTCCTAGAATATTCTAATCTCATCAAAGGTTACACGTGGAGGATAATACCTCCCACGGCTACCATAACATCAACACTCCCTCCTAGCTCAGGAGGTATTAACAATAATGGTCTTAAGCACAAACATACCATTATGTTGGTAGCATCATCATAGCCAGACAGGATATCTCATGATCAAACCATGAGCAACATCATCACTATCCATCTAGCTAGAAATCATCTCCAACACTAGTGGTAGTCTCCATGGAAATCATATAGTAGCTTAGATTTGTTGCAATTCCATCGAATAGAACATGATTGTGTCTATCCATAGTAGTACACAACTACTTTCCAGTGGTACATAGCCACTCCTAGTAACACACAATTGTTAACTAGTAACATATAGTCACTACCAGTGGAGCACATCCACCATAATAGCATACAACTACTATACAGAGACATACAATCTCCATAGAAATCAAATCATATCATTTGATATCATCCTCCATCAACAATGTCATCAGTTGCATCACCTCTAAGTCGTACTAGCATGATGTGAAGCATCACATATAAGTTGTACTGGTGTGATCTAGAGTATCATCTACATCATCTCTAAGTTGTACTAGCATGAACATAACTAGCATGATGTCAATACATCATATCTAAGATGTATGCCATATATAATATGTACTTGCATGATGTAGATCAGTGCCTCTCTGTGTCACCTCTAAGTTGTATTATCATCTCTAAGTTGTACTAGCATAAGCATATATATCTTGATGTTAATGCATCACATCTAAGATGTATGTCATATCTAAATTGTACTAGCATGATCATATCTAGCATGAAATGAGCCATATGCATCACCTCTAAGTCGTATGGTCATCTCTAAGTTGTACTAGCATGAACATATCTATCATGACAGCAATACATCATATCTAAGTTGTATGTCCACCTCTAAGTTGTACTAGCATGGCCATATCTAGCATGATGTGACTCATAAGCATCGTCTCTAAGTTGTACTAGCATGAACATATCTATCATGATGTCAATACATCATATCTAAGTTGTATTTCCACCTCTAAGTTGTACTAGCACGATGCACCTCAGACCACTGTATCATCCACAACTCCAACCATTTGTATCATATATAAGCTATACTAGCATGATGAAAGCATCATCTCTAAGTTGTATGACAATGTATAAGTTGTATTATCATGATATAGATCCATGGCTCACTGACAGTCCATGATGCAACATATTAGAGCTCCCTCCCAACCAAGGAAGTCTTATCCTCCCTTTCAACCAAGGAAACAATCTCCACGAGCCCCAGATTGTCCCTTAAGTATGAAAACTTTATCTTGGACAGAGGTTTAGTCAAAATATATGTTGTTTTCTCATCAGTGGAGATATACTAGAGAACCACTTCTCCCCTCTGGACTTTATCACGGAGAAAATAATACTTGATTTCAATGTGCTTCGACCTGTCATGGAACACCGGGTTCTATGAGAGCTTCACACAGCTCTGGTTATCACAATATATCACGGTCGAATCCAACACCTGATCAAACAATTGAGAAACCAACTTATGGAGCCAAATCGCTTTCGTACAAGCATCACAAGATGAAATATACTCTGGTTCTAGAGTGTTGAGTGCAAAAAAAATTTGTTTCCTGCTAGCCCATGATATCATAGCAGATCCCAAACTGAAACACATACTAGAAGTTCTCTTTCTATCATCTTCACTTCCTTCCCAATCTGAATCAATAAATCCATGCAGTTGTACTTCATTGTTTGAGGAATATCTCAAACCATAGGTTATCATCCCATGAAGATATCTCAAGATATGATTTGCAACTATCCAATCCCCATGTCTAGGTTCCACCTAGAACTGTCTCAACATGTTCACAACAAATACATCAATGAGCCAACAAACTACCGGTATAGGGACGAGTCTACTGGATCAGAAACAATGTCTCTCAAGTTCCTCATATCAGTCACCATGGGAGTTTCCATGGATTTTCAATTCATCATCCCAAGCTTCTGAAGGATCTTTACAACATAATTCCCTTACCACAGAAATATTTCACCATGCTTTTGCTACACTTCTAGTCCCAAATAATAATGCATGAGACCAAGATCCTTCATATCGAATTCAAAGGCTAGCTCCTTCTTACACTGAATAATGAGAGGCTCTGCACCTTAACACCTTGAGGTTTCTCTAGGTACACTTATTCCTTAATTACTTCATTGAGAAAAATAGTCTTTACATCCATCCAATGTAAACTCCAACCCATGGATGTTGCAAGAGATATAGAGGCACATCTGAAAACTAGAGCAAATGCCTTATCACAATCTTCTCCCTCCTATTGGGAGAACCCTCTAGCCATGAATCTTGCCTTGTATTTATCAATACTTTATAGAATTTCCTTCAGGTCTAGGAACAATTTCCCATTCATCATGATTAATTGATATTCTTCCATCATAGCT
This sequence comes from Picea engelmannii, assembly GCA_009831015.1. NCBI lineage: Eukaryota > Viridiplantae > Streptophyta > Pinopsida > Pinales > Pinaceae > Picea > Picea engelmannii. The sequence continues at coordinate 71,807 of ML826060.1, read as the reverse complement.
TCCTTCCATTCTTTCTTGTATATTAGGTTTTTCTAGTTCAGTTTTTAATTCTTCAAATTTTCTAAATACTTCATCTTTTGTCTTCAATAGATACATCTAGGTATTTCTTGAGAAGTTATCTATGAACATTTGAATTTCATATACATGCAATAGCTTAGCAAGCACAGATTGGTTGATGGTCTACCAAACATCCATTTCTCCAAGGGAGTGTGTGAGGGATGTGTTCTCGGGAAACACCCTCAAGATAAATTTGACAAGGTAAAGTCTCAGAGAGCCTCTACACCTTTAGATATGATCCACGGTGACCTTATGGGTCCTTTTCCGCATCCATCGATCAAAAAAGCAAGGTTTGTTCTCATTTTTGTTGATTATTTCTCATATTTTACATGGATCTACTTTCTCAAGCAAAAATCTTAGGTCTTTCAACACCCCAAAGATTTCAAAGCCCCGGTTGAGACAGAGTATGGAAAGAACATCAAGGTAATCCGAACTGATAACGGAGGAGATTATGTAAATCATGAGATCCATAATATTTTCCATGAGGCTAAGATTCAGTTGCAGCACACAATTCCCTATACTCCACAGCAAAACTGAGTTGTTAAGCGGAAAAATAGATCTCTAAAGAATATGGCATCTTGCATGTTGCATGAAAAGTCACTACCACAGAGACTATGGGCCGAAGCACTTAACTGTGAAACATACATCCAAAACAGATCTCCCCATAGATCTGTCAAGGATAAGACCCCCTACGAGGCTTGGAGTGGCCTCAAACTGGAAGTAACCCACTTTTTCATTTTGGGTTCACGTGCATGGGCCAGGATTCCCTCTGAAAAGAGAAAGGCACTTGATCCATAGAGCACTGAGTGCATTTTTGTTGGATAGCCCGACGGTGTGAAGGGATATCAACTTATTGATCTTTCCTCGGACTGACTCATCATTGAGCGTAGTGTTCAATTCGAGGAAAGTGTCTTGCATGTACCTTAGAAACCGCATGCAGACACCTTCACTCTTCCACCTGTATTAGATGATGAGCATGCACATGACAAATCTTCTTCAGATGATATTTATGATTCAGAGAACTCGGATGATTCAGATTTAGAGTCGGTACAGTCAGATGCAGATTCAAAGCATCCAAATGTAGTTGCAAAGCTAGAGCAAAGGCCGAAGTGGGCACAAACTACTCTTCAAGATGCAGGGCATCTCGTTGGTGATCCAGCTGATACTAGGAGGACTCGATATGATTTCTAGGAGCCTCTTGTTGCACTCACTGCCACTGAACCATTGCCTTCCAGGCATCTTTTCTTGGTTCAGTATTCAGATCCACAGTCTTATGGCGAGGCTGCTGGAAATCCCTTTTGGGAATCCGCCATGCAAGAGGAGTACAACTCCCTTCTTGAGAACCGGACTTGGGATCTGGTTCCCCTTCCTTCTGGGAGGAAACTTGTCAGATGCAGATGGGTCTACAGGACCAAGAGTGCAACGGATGGACAAATCAATAGATACAAAGCCAGGCTTGTTTCCAAAGTCTTTCAACAGGTTCATGGTATTGACTATGATGAGACCTTCACTCCAGTAGCGAAGATGGATTCCATATGATTGGCACTTGCCATTACGGAAGCCAAGGAATGGGAGTCCATCATATGGACGTGAAGAATGCATTTATTCACGGTGATCTCTTTGAGGATATCTACATGGAGCATCTCCATGGATTTATGCAGGACTCATCTTTGGTCTGTCGACTGAATAAGTCACTTTATTGCCTCAAGAAGGCCCTGAGGGCATGGTATGCCAAGATGGACTCCTACCTATTGTCACGGAACTTTGTACATTGTAAATCAGACCTGAATGTCTACATGCTCAGGACGGTTGATTCACTTCTACTTTTAGTTCTGTACGTTGATGATTTGTTGATCATCGGTTGCTTGACTTTAGTGATTGCTGCAGTCAAGAGGATTCTTCATGACAGGTTTTTGATGATGGGCATGGGTCCACTACACTTCTTCCTTGGACTCGAGATCAGTTAGGATGCATCAAGCATCAAACTGTCTCAGGCCAAGTATGCACGAGATATCCTTAAGAGATTTCACATGAAAAACTGCAAGTCTGCTCCGACTCCTTTCCTATCAAGAGTCAAACTTGAGGATGCTGGGGATACTCCATTGTTTGACAACACACTGTACAGACAGCTAGTGGGGAGCTTGTTGTATCTCACACAATCCAAAACAGACCTCTCCTATGCAGTTGGCGCAGTTTCCAGGTTCATGTAGGAGCTGCATGAGCTACATTGGAAAGATGTAAAGCATATCCTTCTATACGTTCAGTGCACCATCACCTTTGGGATTCATTATGCAACAGACTCTACATTAGATCTCATCAGGTTTACTGATTCTGACTAGGCTAGCAATAGCACTGATCGCAAGTCCACATCTGGTTACTCACTCAGTATTGGTTTCGGGCCTATCTGTTGGTCGAGAAAGAAGCAAGATGTCATTGCTCTATCTTCATCCAAGGCAGAGTACAGAGGGGTAGTTAACATAACCATTCATGCTATGTGGCTACAACATTTTCTCACTGAGTTGGGCATTCAGTTTCATCAGTCAATCGTCATCCGGTGTGACAACCAAAGCACTCTGAAGTTCTACAAAGATCCAGTTCATAGGCAGCGGATGAAGCACATCAAGATCCACATGCACTACATCTGGTACTTAGTACACGAGGGGATCATCGACTTACAGTTATTTCCTTCATCAGAACAGATGGTAGACATCTTCACCAAGACCTTCATTGAGAAGAAGTTCCATTCTCTGCGAAGTCGTATTGGAGTGAAGGAAACAGTTGCCTANTTTCAACTTAGTGATGTTCAGGGGGGGTGTTGGAGTTACTTCACACACACCTAGGATTTCTTTTTCCTAAGGTTTTCCTTGTTTATTAGTCATAATTAGTCATTATCCAGTCTCCTATATTTTAGGGTATAATATTCCACCTGGAGAATATTCTCTTTCAGTTGACACTTTAGTTTGACTAGTTGAGTTGAGTTTAGATGTTGCATTGGTTTTGTCACCATGCAACATTGGGATCATCACCATGCTAATTCAACCTTGCCTTGGTATCATCACCAGACTGGTGCATTAGCCTTTATTCCCTGAGTTAACTCCTCACTACTCTTTGTTCAGTCATTTAACTAAAGACTAGTTGACTAGTTAACTCAACTAGGTGGCAGTTCACTCCCGTAACTGCCTGAGAGAATAGACTAGGTGGCATTTCACTCCCGTAAATAATGGTGTGTGTCCTCCAATGTGCACTCATTGAACTATACAGAGTATATCATGTGTAAATTATCCATTATTCATAACGGTTAATGAGAATTCTTTCATTCTTTCTCTCCTTCTTCTTCTTTCTCCAATTCTCTCTACAAATGTGTGTATCATTGTTTATCTAGATCTATTATGTGCAGGTTCAACACATTTACACTTTGAAGGTACTTCATCATTCGAAACTAACACATGGTGCTCTTCCTTTCTCTTCTTTGCTAGTTTAGGACAATCCCTTTTGTAGTGGCCATATTCATGGCATCCATAACATTGTACTTTTGACATATCTCTCTTATGATTGAATTTCTTTCTTGAATCAAATATTTTCTTATGTTCATGTCTTTTGAACTTTGTTGCATAGTCTTGATCATCCTCTTCCTCTTCAAATCTTCCTTTTGATTTTATCCTTGTCTCTTCTTGTGAGAAACAGGTCCAAAGTTCTTCAACCGTTGGAAACTCCTTCCTTATGTTCATACTTGCAGCAAATACATCTCATGATCTAGAGAGACCATTAATTGAAATATTCATAATTTCATTTTCTGGAATAAATTATTCAATGGCTTTTATTTTATCTCTCAACTGAGAAATCCTTACAAAGTATGAGGCTACAGTATCATCCTTAGTCATCTTTGTGTCACGAAGCTCATTCTTCAGACTCATCACTTGTCCAATATTTATGACTGTAAAGAGGTTAGTTATGGCATCATACATCTTCTTGGATGGGTCAAGATTTGATATGTATGGTATCAAGTGATCCTTTACAGATTCCATAATGATACTCATGGAATTGATTTCATTCAGTCCTTGAACTTCTCCATTGTTGTAACATTCTAAGGCTCATTTTCTTTTCCCGCTTCAAACTATGGTTCTGCAATCTTGCCTTTTACGATATCTAGAACTTTATTCTTGGCAAGGATGAGGTCAATCCTTGTCTTCCATGCTCCGAAGTTTGAATCCCCTTCTAACTTGTTTTTTGACTTCATAGAGTAATTCATGCATGCATTGACTTTGACTTTGACTTTGACTTGGTCAACCTTTGACTTTGACCCAAAAAATCAACCTTGACGCCTTGGATAGATAAGAGTACTAGGAGGTGCACTAAGCTAAGGAGCACTAGAATATCCAGAAATTAGGTCAAGCGCTTCACTTAAGGTGCCTCAACATGAGGGTTAGGGTTTCGTTACTACAACAAAACTCTGACTACAACTGCAACCGCAACTTAATTGATGGTATAACAAGAAAATAATCTCCCAATCTACCTTCTAGTGGTTAGAATATCTGAAGATAGTGTGGGACCATAACCTATTAAAATAATAGGTTTTCTCGTTTTCACCATAGACAATATCTCAATATTGTCACCCAACCATAGGCATTGGGCCACCCCCAAGCACCTTAACCTTGAAATATAGAATAATTTTGGAATCAATCAATAGAACCAATATCCAACCAAGGTAGATCACCTCTCTCCAAAGCTAGTGCACCAAGCAGAGAAACCAAACCATAATCCAAAGACCAAGTCACTACTGCAACAGCTGCAACTCTCCTCCAGTCATGTGAATCACTAGTCCTTATGAGGTTTTGAGTGAGTGAGTGTGAAAATGAGCTCAAGTTCCCTCTATTTATAGTGATCCAAGTCAACTGACTGGGCCAACTTATCTTTGTGGAGGATAATTCTTTAATATAATTTATTATATTGAGTCGACTTGTCTTTTAGGTTTCTTATTCATTTGTTAAGGTTTTTATAGCTTCCCAGAATATTCTAATATCGTCAAAGGTTACACGTGGAGGATAATACCTCCCACAAATACTAGAACATCAACAGAGAGTTCTATAAAAACAATGAGAAACCACCCAAATTGTCTCAGTCTAACAATTCGTGGAAATAGAAATGTTCCTTCTTCTCACTAATGTCATATGCCAATAATCATTATATCAATGTATCATTCCATATTTTATCACTGCACCCTCTTTCAAATGTAAGTTTAGTCTTTCTTACCATTCTCATAAATAAATTTTATGTTTAGTATTTGAATTAAAAAAATTATAATTTAAGATCCATTCCACCCATGGTGAATTGGTAATGGCATTTCTATGAATTCCATTTGAATTTTTTATTTTTATTTTTTTTTAGGACTTGAAGGAATTTGATATAGAACGTAGTATATGGTATGGACATGCAGGATCTCCTCCTACTTCCACCAACACTAAAAGGGAAACATTTTCACCTTCTTCTTTTGGAATATTGTCTTTGGAACATGTTTCTTTCATGGGTTAGAACTACTTCTCTATAATATCTACCCCTCACTAATGTCTTCTAACAATACTCATTCTATCAACATGTTATTGCACCCTCGAGGAAATTTCTAGATAAATTATTACTAAAATTTATTATAAAAGCATATTTTTTCCATGGCCACATATTGCTTAATGTAAGACTTGTATTTTCCAAGAACATTGTCCACTTATATTCATATACTAGTGGTAGTGTTTATTGAGACAACATCTAGAGGTACACACCTTAGTTTCACAACCCTTTTGTCTTTTGTCAAATTTGAATATATTTTATATTTTTTGTTATGATCAAAATGTCAACTATGAAAATCTATTTGATATCTACTAATCTTCATAGATATTAAGTCATGACTATGTCTTATCAAATTTTGTAAGAAATTTCTCGCCTCCATTTAAATGAATAAGGGTCCTTACTTAGGGGTGGCAGGAGTAGGGGGAATCCTCGTTGATATCTGATGAAAAACTAAATTGCCTTATGCCTGGGGCTTAGGGACTCTCTCTAAAAACCAAGCAGAAGACCATATGTTACTACAGGGGCTAAGGTTAGTGGTATAAAATCATATCCAATGCTTAATTGTCTTAGAATATTCTAGCATAATTGTCAGTTCAATGATCAAGAAAGTTCCAATTGATTGTAGACTTGCTTCAATCTTGACTAGAGCACATTATGAGGCTTGAAAATTCCAAGACATCACCTACTTTCATGTTCTTTGTGTTAGAATAAAAGAGATGTGCTCGTTTTCACCATAGACAATATAGCAATATTGTCACCCAACCATAGGCACGTAGCCACCCCCGAGCACCTTAACCTTGATAGACAAAATAATTATGGAATCAAACCCTAGAACCAATAGCCAACCAAGATAGCACATCTTTCTCCAAAGCTATCGTACCAAGTAGAAGGTCCAAAATATAACCAAAGCAGAAAATTCAAACCATAACCCAAGACTAAGTCATTACTGCAACGGTTGTAGTTCTCCTCCAGTCATGCACACCACTTTTCCTTATGAAGTTGTGAGAGTGAGTGAGTCTAAATGAGCTCTAGCACCCTCTATTTATATTGCTCCAACTCACCTAATTGGGTCGACTTCTCTTCCTGGAGGATAATTACTCAATATTAATTATTCTCTTGAGTTGACTTGTCTTCTAGGGTTATTATCCAACGTTTTAGGGTTTCTCTTGCTTCCCGGAATATTCTAGTCTCGTCAAAGGTTACACATAGAGGTTAATACCTTATGCAGCTACCATAATATCAATACTCCCTCCTAGCTAGGGAGGTATTAAAGGTAATGGTCTGGAGCACAAACAGACCATTCAATCGGTAGAAACAACATAGCCACACAAGTTATCTCATGATCACAACACGAGCACCATCACCACTATCAATATCATATCATAGCATCAATTCAATCATCTCTCGAGTCCATACTCCATCTGAGTAATTGGGCATGATTTTGAATAAGTCACTCACTCAACAGAGTGATACAAGGACCATTCTTCTAATCTAGACATATGTCCTAGAAGAACAGTTGTCCCAATAGATGTTGAAATCCCCACAATGGGATACAAGGATCATTCTTCTAATATGGACCTACGTCCTAGAAGAATGTCAGTCCTCCTAGATGTTGAAAGCCACCCTATGGGCTAAAAAGACCATTCCTATAGGAATGTCAATCTCGGACTATTTTCTAATCAGGTCATATGTACCATCGAGATCAATCTCTAACCATATGCCTTAGAAAATATATGTCATGAACCATTTTCCTAATCAGGCCACAATCTGTGCCTTAGGAAAATACCAGTCCATGATACGTCAATAATATGTCAACTTGGACCATTCTCCATAGGGAGAATGTCTATCCACCAGCACACTAATTATCCATCTAGCTGGAAATCATCTCCAACACTAGTGGTAGTCTCCATGGCAATCAAATAGTATCATACAGTTGCTACAATTCCATCCAATAGAACACAAGTGTGTTTATTCATAGTAGTATACAACTACTATCCAGTGGTACACAACCACTCCTAGTAGCACACGGCTACTAACCAGTGACACATATTCACTACCAGTGGATCATGTCCACCACAATAGCATACAACTATTGTCCAGAGACATACAGTCACTACAACAACCATATCATTCGATATCATCCTGCATAAACAATATCATGATACAACCTAAGTCATCTGGGTCATTCTTCCACTCACATCTGTGAGATCTTGAAGAGAATCTGCCCTCAGAAAGTTAAACATTAGCCATGAAATATCTGGACTATTCTTCCCAAGCACAAAAGAATATTTGTCCCTAATTTCTGAACCTGGACCATTCAATCTAACTGTGACATTCTTTCGGCACTAATCGCAGTGCAACCTGTAGAGAATGAGTCTACCCTAGGGAATGGATGTCCCTGATTGTTCAACCTGGACCATTCAACCTAACTGGGCCATTCTTCCGGCACTAATCACAGTTAAACCTAGAGAGAATGTGTATTCCCTAGGGAATGATTGTCTAGACCATTTCCTATGGAAATGACTGTCCTGCAACAACCTCCTGCATCAAACCATTCTTCGAAACTTATCACAACTGTGAAATTCAAAAGAATGATTGCTCGGAGAGGCGGACCATTCTGTTTGATGACTTCTCAGAGTGATTTCCAAGGAGAATGATTGTTTTAGACCATTCCCCCACACTAGCCACAAGAGGAATCATTGACTATGGTACATTGGCAATCTGTCAGACCATTTTCATTTCGAAAATGATTGTTCGTTCTAGACCATTTTCTAAACTGGAAAATGACTGTATATCAGAAATCTTGGACCACTTTTCAGACTGGAAAGTGATTTCCCAACCTGGACCATTTTCCAAACTGGAAAATGATTGTCCATATATCAATAACATATCAGTGCTCCCTCCCAACTTGGGGAGTAATCACTTCCATTTCCAATAAGTCATCTACACGAGTCCCATCTTGTCCCTTAATTATGAAAAAATTTCATCTTGGACAGAGGATTTACCAAAATATATGTTATATTCTTATCACTGGAGATATATTGGCGAACTACTTCTCCTTTCTGGATGTTATCACGGATAAAAATAGTACTTGATCTCAATGTGCTTCGACCTATCATGGAACATTGGTTTCTCTAAGAGCTTCACATAGCTCTGATTATCACAATATATCATGGTCGAATCCAACCCCTGATCAAACAGTCTAGAAACCACCTTACGGAGCCACATAGCTTTCGTACAAGCATCACAAGATACAATATACTCTGCTTCTGTAGTGTTGAGTGCAACAAATTTATGTTTCTTGTTGGCCCATGATATCGTGACAAAGCTCAAACTGAAACATATCCAAGAATCACGTATTTTGTTATCTACACTCCTTTCCCAATCAGAATCAATAAATCCATGCAGTTGTATATCATAACTCAAACATCCCACGAATACATTTCAAGGCATGCTTTACAATTATTCAAGTCTCGTGGCTAGGTTCCCCCGGGAACTATTTTTCACAACAAAGAAAATATATGACTGAGTATTCTCCAAATACATCAACTAGCCATTCAATTGTCGATACAGGGACGGGTCTACTAGATCAGAGCCTCTAAACTTCTTCAGATTTGTCATCATGGGATTTTTCCATGGATTTGCAATCCATTATCCTGTACTTCTAAAGAACCATTTCGATACACTTCCTTTGTCATAAGAATTTTTCACCACGCTTATGTTGTACAAGGAGAGGCTCTCCACGAAGTTGCTTGAATCCATACAAGGTCTTCTTCCATCTACATACATGGGTCTCTTTTTGGTGAACCTAAAAAATTTGAGGTTTCTCTATATATGCTTCTTCTTTAATTACTTTGTTGAGAAGAACAGTCTTTACATCCATCTGATGTAAACTCCAACCCATGGATACTACAAGAGATATAATGGCTTAGGTAGAGGTATATTGGTTACTGAAATAAACTGTCATCATAGCCTTCTCCCTCCTTCTGGGAGAACCCTCTAGCCCTGAATCTCGTCTTGTATATATCAAAGATTCCATTTATAAGTCTTCATGGATTCTTCAATGGATTATATCATTGGGGATTAGCTCCCTCCTAATCCCAACTTCATGCTTGAATGAGAAATATCTAGAACTTCCTTGTTTTTATTCTGAGACTGCATGTTTTTGGAATTCTGCAATCAATTCCCTTTATCTAGAGAGTCCATGCTTTTGTCTGCTGCATCTCTCTTTGATTTATGAAAAGTGTCACAAGCCTGTTCTAGTTTCCTTTTGATTACTAACTCCCTTTGAGTTTCTATCTATTCTTATTGATGCCCATCTAGCAGTTGTTGCAAGCATTGTGCCATCCTTATAAACTTCTTCTATGATAGCTTCCGCAAAGGTTTGACAACATATTTCACAAGGGTACCTGCCCAAAACAAGAAAGAAGCAAAATAATTATCCAAGACAATATGTTTATGATCGAAACAAGAATAAGGACAAGGATAGAGACAATTTCTACAATCTTGGAAAGACATATTCATGATATCCTTCATGAGATAACTTTCCTGAGACAACAAGAACAACAGTGTTTCTGATAAAACCTTTTTCATATGAAGTATAGTTTCTTGGTAGAATTAATAAGATGATCTTGTCTGAGAACAAGAACAATAAATATCTCCTAGAGGAGGTGTTAGTTCATGCTTGCAAATAAGTACACTGAGTGGCTATCAATACTCACTTAAGTGGTAATAATAAAGATGTCAAAACTTGATATGCAAACCCGGAGTCTTGTTATTGTTCCACTTGGATTGCTTTTCTTCTAAGACAAGTATTATTTCTGACATGTATTTTAAACTTAAAACAATATTCTCTCTTGATGAAAAACTAAGTTAGAGAATACGATCTCAACCTCATAAGATCTTGACTAAAGTTAGCTTATAGTTTTAACTTTGACTATAAGTTCATAATGTCATAAAAACCAGAGACATATCAAGTCAAACCTAGAGAGTGTGTTCATCTTTTGAATGCATTGAATCCAAGATCACTGCTTTGGACAAGATCCCTTGTACATTTCTTGCAAACACACTCATGCTAATTATATAAATTAAAATAACATGTATAGGTACATACCTTTGTTACCCAACTTTGACGATAAACCTTAGAATGACTTTCCTAGACTAGATATTTAGCTGCTACAGGATTGGTAAACCTCATAATGTTCCTTTCTTGGGCACATCATTCACTTTCTTTATGCTAGGTCTTCTTTCTTCATAATTACCTTCCATTTTGACTTTTGATTGGTCAACCTTAGATTTTGAGTTGGTCAAACATTAACTTTGACCAAAATTTGAAACTTGACATCTTAGCTTGTTGAGAGTATTAGGAGGTGCGCTAGGCTAGCGTGCACTAGGTTATCCAGGAATTAGGTCAAGTGCTTCACTTAATGTGCCTCAATACAAGGGTTAGGGTTTCATTGTTGTAGCAAAAAAATTCACTGCAATTGAGCAAATCCTCTCAATCTACCTTACAGTAGTTAGATTGTCCAGAGATAGTGTGGGCCCATAATTTGTTAGAATAAAAGAGATGTACTCATTTTCACCATAGACAATATAGAAATATTGTCACCCAACCATAGGCACACAGCCACCCCCGAGCACCTTGACCTTGACAAACAGAATAATTCTGGAAGCAAACCCTAGAACCAATAACCAACCAAGTTAGTGTATCTTTCTCCAAAGATAGCGTACCAAGAAGAAGGTCCAAACTATAACCAAAGCATAAAATCCAAACCATAACCCAAGACTAAGTCTCCACTTCAATAGTTATAGTTCTCCTCCAGTCATCCGCACCACTTGTATGTATGCAGTTGTGAGAGTGAGTGAGTATAAATGAGCTCTAGAGCCCTCTATTTATATTGCTCCAACTCATCTGACTAGGCCAACTTCTCTTCCTGGAAGATAATAACTCAATATCAATTATTCTCTTGAGTCGACTTGTCTTCTAGGGTTATTATCCAATGTTTTAGGGTTTCTCTTGCTTCCCGGAATATTCTAGTCTCATCAAAGGTTACACGTAGAGGTTAATACCTCCTGCATCTACCATAATATAAACACTTTGGAGCTACAATCGACAAGATAATTCAATGGAAAATATGCTACAAGACTGAAAATGGGGGTGTTTTGGGTAAATGTTCTAACTACCCAAGTTGTTCCATAATACTCCCATGTTAATATAATGACAAATACCTCATTCGTATCAAACCATGTGTCCCTCACACGCAAGCTCACCCATCAAGGTAGATAAATAAACTCAATGAGACCCAGCATCCCCTCGTACATGTCTAAGGTAGTGGGGACAGGAGGTATTAAATCCATGGATTTAATTCACTTTGAGATAGGTGGTGTAAGGCCTTCAGCTAGATGGGCGTGAAGACCTTCGCCCAAGTCCTCAAGGAGATGGAACTTGGGGTTTCTCTGACACCCAATTTAGGCAAGTGGATGCCTTGGGCATGCGAGCGCACCAAGGGGATTTCCCAAGTATGAATCAACTAAGAGATTGGGGCATGTCGGCATGAGGGGCACACCAAGGTTGGGCACATCAGTCCCAAGGGGCACGACGATTGAGAAGGGCATGGGTTCATTTGGGTGACCGGGTTTGTGAAGGGGCACGATGATTCATTTATGTGATTGGTTCCACAAAGGGGAACGACGATTTGTTTGGACGCATGGGTTCATGAAGGGGCATGACACCCCAAAGGATGTGACAGTTCACAATGGTGACCTTTGGAGTCCATATAAGAGAACAAGGGCGCACAACTAAGGAAGGAAATCTTAGAAGACAAGGATAGAAAGAGAGATTATCGGTTCTAAGGTAGACGAAGAGGGTGAGGTCCCTCAAGGAGCCAAGTCACTCCACTTGGGAGGACTTGTGTTACCTTGAGGTGGATTCAGTGGACAGATTAGGGTGAGATTCTCTTGGGCCGATTTTGGGGAAATATAGAAATGTAGGTCTATTAGAGGCATGTGTGAGGCAGAACTGACATTTGTGAATTCTACAGAAAGGAAGAGACAACAAATTATGTGGTTGAGGGCACATTTGAGGTGCAATGCAGGACATTGTGGAGACAATTGCGACAGAGAGTCTCGATGTGACGAATCTGTTTATGGGTGTCTTGGTGAGGTGAGATGAGTCATTGGAATCCTTCGAAGTTGTAAATCGATTCGGTATTTCTCATATTGTAAATGTTTTGCAATAAAAAATACTTAGTCAGGTTTTAGGCATGGTTTGTGCCACCCACAATATATGTATTTTTCTCTTGTTTGTTTATTTGTCATTCTCTTGGCTTCACATGTTCATGGATGTATGCTTAAATTTGACTAAGTGTTAAAGAAATTAACAATTGTCTAAGTATATAAGAGTTGCACTAGAGATGAAGTGTGACTCGTTGGTAGCCTATAACGGAGTATGGGTATGCTCTAGGTGAAGAGGCGTAGTCCATGTTATCCCCAATTTCTAGGGATAACTAAGGAGATTATGTCTTGAGGCCCTCAAGTTGCAAACATGGAGTATTGAGAGACATATAGCTGACAGCGTCCACTTTCACAGACAGAGGCCCACTTCACCACTAGAGATATCAAGTTCATCACGATGGTATCCACCACATTAGCGTGCTTCCATGATTTCATTGGGTCTTTCTCCATGAGGTACAATCCATGTATTATGGTGAGTTTCATTTCAATATTTGAGGCATTTGAGTATGTTTCATTTGAAGTTACTTTTGATTATAGAATGTCTACTTGGAAATTATGCTCTTTGCCATGTTCTACCTTGGTGGTTGACATTGTTCCCTAGTAAGTGGTCACCCTTAGGAAGAGGCCATGCTACTAGGATGTCTTATTGATGAGTCATTGTACCATTCCCGGCCATACTTACCACTTTTTGTTCTTCATCCATTTCATGTCCCCATCTTTTTGGATTTTCAGGTGTACTGGCCCAAGAAGAGATTGTACCTCATCTCATGGGAAGAAGGGGATGAAGGCCTAGAGGGAATGTAGCTAGAAAAAGTTAAAATCCAAAATCATAAACCTTTTAGATTCTCTCCCAAAGAGGTCTTGAGAACGATGAAACATTTATCCTGAAAATCAAAGACCTACAAAAGAAAATACACTTATGTATAAATTGCCCCACTTGTTGGGGGATATACACAAGTGCATTACAAGTTTGACTTTACCCCTATGGAACTCTGTGTACCTCTCCTTTAAAGGGCAATTGTGGTACTTATCCCCAAGCTTTATGTTACCCATCAGGAGTACCCATTTGTTATGTACCTTAATTAATTAATGGCAATAAATGGGCTTGGAAAAAGGTTGCATTGCAAACGAAGGTGCAAGACACCCTCTACAAAGGCACCCATAGATGAGACAATAAAAACCATTGTATGTCATGAACCTCGTGCCCAAAATTATTACCCCCATCCATTTCATCTTCTTTACATGGATTAGAGAGGTTCCACCTAGGAAACATCCCTTGACTTGAGGAATGATTCACCCAATAGGTCACCTTGTCAACCCTCCCATACCTCAACTTGGAAAATTGCATAGGTTCTTTGAGCACTTGTTTAATTTTATAAGGTATATTTGGTGCACATGCTTAGGTGGCTCTTTTCTTGATTTGATTTACTCATTGTGATGCATTTAACTTGAGATCATTGGAGGGCGCATTCATTGTCTTTGCAGGACCTTGATTGGTGGAAAATTTTGGAGGAACAAGCCTAGCTTGGGCTTCCTTGGTGCATGAATCCCACAAGTTGGATACCATGTCCCACACACTAGATGATGATGATAGCCTTTGGAGGCTTGAGAGACACCTTAGAGGACTTATCCTATCCCTTCATCACCCCAATGATTTTCCTTTGGAGGCTAGAGCGCTACAACTTGGGGATTGACGTTTTGTTGGGGCTAGGGTTTTGATGGTGGTGATGTTGACGATTGACACTTGACACTTGTTGAAGAGGAGAAGCCTTATCCTAATGGATAAGACCCTAGCGCATGACAAGGTATTTGGAGGCCCAAGGTTTCATCTCCAAGCCCAACGACTTGCTCCAAGTGCCAAAACGTTTCCCTAAATGGGTGATGTCATGCCTTTTTAGGGCTTCCATGTGTGAAAATTGAAATTTAAAGTTGTAAAGGGAAAAATTAAGGGGGTTGTCCTCTTTACTTTTTGGTTTACCCTAATTTAAGTGGAAAAACAGTTTTTAGGAGTTTTGTACAAATAAGAATCATTTCATTTCATTTTAAGAAATAACTCTCACTTGGGAGAAAGATTGCTTAGCTGAAATTTGTGCCCCTCTTGGGAAATTTTACATATCTATCTCTTCTACTTTATCTTGTGATGGTTTGTGTTTTCTATTAGATGAGGAATTGATGCTCTATCTCTCTTTGAGGATAATTCTTGCACTGTGATGGAACTTTCTTGGTTAAAAGGAGTTTATCTTGTTGATGCTTGGACTAGGTAAGAAATATTTTCTTTGTTATTGATTATTTCTTAGTTGCAAGGTTAATTGTATAAGATATTGGGGAGTATAAGGGCATACAACCCCACTAAGCCTATCATAATTGTCTTGAATATTTTTTTCACAAAGCGTTACTAAGAAGAGTAAAAGGGCTTACACCCTCCTAGTCTTTCCTAGCTAGTCTTGCTTGCCTTAGGGAGTAAAACGGATTACACCCCTAAGGAAGTAGCATAATTATCTCATTCATTAAATGACTCCATAACCCAATAGTTTTAGGAAATAATCTCTTGCATTGGAGAAATAAAAATCATTGCATTGGTATACGTGAAATTACGAGATATTGAAATTGTCTTAGTTGGAATCTTTTCTATGTGTTTTAGGCTTGGTAAGGCCCATAGGGCATCTTGGTTGGCTAAGGATATATTGTTGTTGGTACAAATTTAATCTATAGCCATTAGGGTTGCATAAAATCACTCTTTAACATTTGTTTTACTCACTAATCTACCACTAAATTTTTCTTACACGTTATCATTGTTAAACTACTTGATATTGGCTAATTATTGGACAAGTTGTTTGTTGATTTTTAGGGATAGATATTACTGTTGTAGCATATGTATGATACAGCCATAAGGATGTCATAATATCTATGCAATAAAATCATTTAACAGTCTTACATTGTTGTTAAAGTATTGTCTTATCTCACTTGAGTTATACTAGTCATTGCTAGCTTATCTCTTGTATCTTTAACTAGAGTTTTAGTGACTTATTTAGCAGCCTTGATTATCATTCATTTGTTGATTTATATCATAGTTTACTGTTGTTATATAGGAAAACAAGTCTCACTTTCTTGTCCATTGGAATATTAGGCTTGTATCTTCATATTTTCTTATGTCTCGGGCAGGTACAACAATCTTCTGCAGGTATACTACTTCTTGGAAACATTCCCTCATCGACAAGACTTCATCCCAAGATTTCCATATCTTCACAAATTTAACTATGGGGGCTTCATCCTTCATCACCTCACTTTACATCTCAATCCCCCTAGGGTCACTCAAGACTCCCCCCTTGTGTAGGATTTCTCCTTCACTAAAGCAAGGGGATGGTTTATCTAAGGTGACAGTGGGTAGACTCTCATGTAGTTCTCGTGATCTTGTGGATTGGGTTGGGATATTACCCACCTACAATTTGTGTGATAACAATCCAGACGAAGTACCCTTGTTGTTTCCAAGCAACCAAGTGAGAGACAATGTGGTGTCGCACGCCCTCAAGAGGTGTACGATCATAAGGAACATTGTGGGGACATGGTAGATGGTATCAGAGATGATTCGTTGCAGATTTTTGAGAAGGGTTGGGGAGATCTTCACCACTATCTTGATGATAGATTGTATCAGAGCGGATTCATTGCAAATTTTGGAGAAGGGTTGGGGATCTCTTCACCACTATCTCGACGAAAGATGGTATCAGAGAAGATTCATTGAAAATTTTGGAGAAGGGTTGGGGGATCTCTTCACCACTATCTGGATGGTAGATAGTATTAGAGAAAATTTTGAAGGTAGTTTTTTGCGAAGGCATTCTAGTGGGAATGTTCGCAGACTTGGTGAACTATTCGTTGCAACGAACTAGTTCATCACAGACTTTTCATCAGACTTACGACATGGGTTCGGTTGACGGTGCAA
Organism: Picea engelmannii; assembly: GCA_009831015.1. Lineage (NCBI taxonomy): Eukaryota > Viridiplantae > Streptophyta > Pinopsida > Pinales > Pinaceae > Picea > Picea engelmannii. Next base: position 55,021 of record ML826060.1, on the reverse strand, counting down.
TGGGAAGGTTGAGCATGGTGCATGCCTTGTGCAGACCGAGAGTATATTTTGTGGTGAAATGAAGCACTTGGACATGGTGCATGATCACATAACTCATCGTAGATTTCATCACAGAACTTTTCATAGAGGTAGTTTGGGTACAAACTTGGTTGGTTTGATTCATGATAGAATTCAGTGTCAGACATGTTGTGAACACCTTAGAGAGACCAGAAACAAAGTTTGTTGAACGAACCAAGCAGTTGGGAAAGGAAGATGAACATAGGATTTGTCACACGACTTGTCACAAATCTAACTGCAGAAGTGTTCACAAAAGTGAAACATAGAGGGTGATCGCAGAAGTGATTTTGAAGGAGAGTAGTTATGGGTTGCAGTAAGGTGAAGCACTTGTATGTGTTGGACAACCTGGGGCAACTTAGAGTAGCTTTGCAGCAGGTAGTTGGTTGGGCACATTTCCATCATAACATATTTGTGCCATGCATCACCAAGAACAATGGGTGAGTTGAGTTCGGTTGTTGATGGGTAGACCACAGCCTTTGGACAAGGTGACTCTTCATAGAGTTACAACAGTTAGTTAGCATCAATACAAATTGATAGTGGGGCGGTGGATGCATGGTGCCTTGAAGTGACAACAGTCAAGGTTCGGAGATGGAAAAGCATTGGAGATGATTTTGACCAGTTTCCTAAGAAGTTTGAGACTTAGACAAATTTTTAAGGTGGGTGGATGGACTCAGCCTTGTATTACAGCGAAGGTCTTGCAGGACTGTAAAGCTGCAGACAATGGTTGAAGTGAGTTAATGCAAAGAATCAATTGCTTGGGCAAGTGAAGGTCCAAGACAACATACTTAGAACATGGTTGTAGTGAAGGATGTCGTTGGAAAGGTATGGTTGGTTTCAAGTTCTTGCATTTCCTAATTATTGCAGTGAGTTCTTTGAAAGAAAGCCAGATGACTTGGTGGTTCAAGTGCAATCTGTTTCTACGATGAGAACCAACAAACTTGAGGGTGACTCAAGTGTTGTAGATTCGAAGAAGTCTTGCAGTAGTTTGGGATGCCTTGGTTGGGAGAATGTGCAGAGACATTAGGTGACCTGCTTGGAAAATTCATGTGGTGGACTTAGGAATATTTGGATGCAGCCGTGGAGGTGACTTAGGGAAGATGCCTAAATATTTGATGAGGTGCATTGGACAGGTCATTGTAGTGAAGTGGGAAGTGAATTTTGTTCATGTCGAGTTGAGAGGATGAATGAGGCGCCATGGTGTTTGGTGTCTTAGCTAGATTCGTTGGGTCATGCAATGACTTGAAATTTGCAATAACAATGCTAGAGTTTGAATGCTTGCAGGAGGTGCAAGGCAACTTTGTTCTAGGAGATGGATGGAATCAGTAGAGAAATCGACCAAGAATTTTTGATAGTCAAAGTGAATGGGAAAAATGAAAACCAAGTGACTTGGGTGGTGTTCGTTTGCCTTTGGTATGGGAAATTGGATGAGGCAGAACACACCTTGGTGACGTGCAGACAATTGTGTGATGACTCATCCGGCGAGGATTGTTGGTTGGAGTTGGCAGAAGTATTGGTGCGAACATACCTAAGGCATGGAAGTTCTTTGAGGTGACTCATTCTACTTGGATCACTTTGGACAGTTCATTGTGAATATTTTAGGAGTGTGAGCACGTTGGCCACACTTGTGCAGATGTTGAGTTGCATTGAGATTACTTGACAGAAGGAGGCGAGTTGGGGACTTTCCTTAGTTTGGAGGATTATGTGGACATGTGGATTGCAACATGAAGAGATTACTTGGGCATGGGTGTTTCTCATGCATTGGGAAACATGGTTGAGGGTGAAGCTTAACCATTCCAATGCATGGAGATATAAATAGACTAACATGGTCGAGTGATGAAGTAGTGTGGCAAAGGAATTCTGAACGTCCAGTTCTTGAGATATATTGGCTAACTATGCCATGAGGTGGACAGTGGAGTCAATTTGTTGCAGAAGAATTTGTTTCGGGGTGACTTCATAGTGAAGCAAGGTGAGGGGTGACCTTGCCTTGGTTTGAAATCGGTGTGCGGATGGACCGAATTGCGGAAGGAAGTGACCAGTTTGTGCATGAGGGTGTGCAGTCTCAAGGAATGTGACGGTTGGATTGGACATTCAACTAATTCATGACTTAGGCGAGAATGACAGCATGACAAGGGGGTCAAGAGTACAGACGTGTCAGTAGGTTCAAAGTGAAACACTTGTATATTATGGAAGATTTCCTTGATGAAGATCGGGCGATGGAAGTAGGAATGAGGCAAGGATGGACACTTGCCTTAGTCTTTGAGGTTGGACAAAGTAACGAAGATGTGACAAAAAAGACTAGGTGTTGATATTATGGTAGTTGCATGAGGTATTTACCTCCACGTGTAAACCTGACAAGAATAGAATACTCTGGAAAGAAAGAAGAAACCCTAATGAGTTGGCTAATAACCCTAGAAGACATGTCGGCCCAAGAGGATAATTTATATTAGGTTATTATCCTCCAAGAGAAGAAGTCGGCTAGAAGAATTAATATATACTGAATAGACAGATACCTAGAATGAGAAGTCGGCCCAGGCAGTTAGCCAGAATTAGTATAAATAAGGGAGGTTAGTTCTCATTCTGGCAGGTAGTCTCAGAATTGCAGAGTAGCACTTGTGCACACTGCAGTGCCTAGTTTTGTGCACAGGTTTAGAGGAGAGTTTCCATTGCATCTGTTGCAGCTAGCAAATCACGTTTGTCTTGGACTATCTCTTGGCTAGGGTTTGGACTATCTGATCAACTCTTGTTGGTGCACTATCCTTGGGCAAAGGTGTGCTACCCTTTGTTTGGATATCTATCCTAAGGTTTTTCTTCCAGAGTGATTCTTTGTCAAGGTTAAGGTGCTCAGAGGGTGGCTTCAGCCTATGGTTGGGTGACAATAGTGATATTGTCAATGGTAAAACGAGTACATCCATTATATTCTAACAGGTTATGGGCCCACACCTCCTTCATTCAGTCTAACCATTGGAAGGAAACATAGTTGTAAGGATATTAAGCTCATTGAAAAATTGTCGCTAGGGTTTCTATCAGGAGCAGTCACCATAGCATTGCAGCTAGGGTTACTAGCAGGTGCAGTTGCAGAAACCCTAATCCTCTCGTTGAGGCACCTTAAGTGAATGGATTGACCTAATTTTCGGATAGATCAATGCACCCTAGCCTAGAGCATCTCTTGATACTCTCAGCAAGACAAGACATAAAGTTTGAGTTTTTTGTCAAATCTAGGGTTGGCCAAGTCAAAGAAACCATGACTTACTCTATGAAGTCAGAAAACAAGTTAGATGGAGCTTCTAACTTCAGAGCATGGAAGACAAGGATTGACCTCATCCTTGCCAAGAATAAAGTGTTGGATATCGTGAAACCAGAGTTTGAAGAAGGAAAACAGAAGGAACCGCAGAACGTTCCAGTTATGGAGAAGTTCAAATATGGTGGCATCAATGCTATGAGTATCATAGTGGAATCTATAAAAGACCACTTGATACCCTACATCTCCCATATTGACTCATCGAAGAAGACATATGATGCCTATTATCCCCGATTTCTAGGGATAACTAGAAGATCATGTCTCGAGGCCCACAGGTCCTAGACATGGAGTACTGAGAGCAGGATTGACCTGAGAATGGCCCTGGAGGGCCCATCCTTCTTCTTCTTCATTAGACCTGTCCTGTCAGTAGTAGTAGCATCCATCACCATCGGCTTGGACTTGCATCGAAGAAGACTCTTTCTCCATGAGGTAATTGACCTAGGTATCATGGTATGTGTCATGTTTGATCATTATAACTTTCAGATATATGCATCAAGTTCCTTACATTTCTGACAACTGCTTGGATCTTACACTGACCCACTTGACCATGGTTGGGGGGATAAACAGGGTGCCCTAGCAAGCTTGTATCCATAGGTCTTGGTTAGCCACTAGGGGGGGATTTTGAAGAGTCGTCGTCCGCTCCCACCATATTATCATTTTACATCTTATCTCCCATTCATTCATCCCATTCCCCTAGTCCGGGCATTAGGATGACCTATTTGAAGGGTTACACTTTATCCTGTGGGAAGAAGGGGCTAAAGGCCCAGGGGGTAAAAGAAGCTAATAAAAGATAAAATCCATAGGAAATAAAACCTAGAGATGCCTCACCCAGGGATCCCCGAGAAGGCAATAAAAGGCCTCTCAATAAGAAACAAAAGGGACCCGAAGAAAAATAATAAAACAAGACCTAGCCAAGAGGATGGGGGGTCTCATCCTGAGCCAGCCCATTATGTTCATAGGTATCTAGCAGCATGACATTGCCATTATCTGGTTACCACGCCAAGGCAGTGACCCTTGGTTGCATGGCCAAGGGAAAGGGGGTCTCATCACGAGCCAGCCTTATCGTTTCTGTGAAAATACTCGTGGGTAACACTATCAGCTCTAGTCACCACGCCAAGGCAGTGTCCTCTGGTTAGACCTTGAAGCAAAAAGAAATAAAAAAGCAATAAATAAAAGAAAGAATAAAGTCAATAAAGGGCTTGGAAAGAACTGCATCCATGATAGGTACAGCTTGCCTCCTACAAAGGCACCCACGGATAATACCCACCCCTGGTTTTCACTGTGTCTGGACATCCTTAGACCACACCACCTCGTATTACATGGCTTGGATGATATCCTTTGGGAACTTTCCTTTTCTTATGGATGCTGGCCCAACAGGGCACTTTGTCTTTTCTTCGGCTTTGTATAGTAGGTCAGTGTAATGTCTTTGAGCTATTAGATGATATGCTAGGGGTCTTATGCATGCATTTGATAAAATTAATGATGAAATATGATTGACATCGCTATGATCCTGAGGACTAATGAGCCCATGGAGGGCGAAGTTTTGATGTGCAAGACCATACCTGATGGACAGGTACCAGGTGGACCGGTACACATGGGGAGATGATCAGTTCGGACCTCCATGGGACTGAAGAGCCCATCAGATGGTTGTTGGGACCTCATCAAGAGAAGAGACAGGATGATGATTGATCGAGCCTTTGCACACGAGAGGGAGAAGGACGTTTTCATCCAGGACGCCTTGGTTGAGCCCAGCCTAGCAGGATTGACCCATTGCAGGTGGAACGTGTGCTTTCTGATGCCCCAGGACGTCATGACATCACCTCCAGTGAGTGGTACCTTGACAGAGCAGTTTGGCACGTGTGGCAGATCTTGGAGGCCCAATGAGGGCCAAGGTTTGGATTCTAGTGCTGAGTTTTGCCCTAAAAAGGGCCAACGTCTCCCTCAGAGGGGTTAGACGTCCTGCTTATTTCTCATTTAGGCTTTTATTTAGCAGTTGAATGTAAAAACAGTATGATTTTAGTAGTCAGCCTTGTCAGTTGTTTTAATGACCTAATTTTTAAATTAAAGTTCATTGGATGATATAAATTGAGGATGTTTTCTCTCATTTTTAACATAACACAACTCACTCTCTTGTGAGATCTGATTTTTGCGCCCTACTAGGGTAGTTTTGTTGTCTAAAGTGAGGCGCACTTGCTATTGGAAGGATATTTTTGGCATTTATGGCATTTCTCTCAAGGAAGGTTTACAACTAG
>ML826060.1:27002-42564 GCA_009831015.1 Picea engelmannii | reverse complement strand
ATGACTTGTCATGTTTAAGCTTACAGATCTACCTTTAAATAAAAGGAACCCGCTCTGATACCAATTGTTGGAAATACTAAAACAACTGAGAGGGGGGGGTGAATCAGTTGTATGTGAGCTTAAACAATTTTATACTTATTAAATTTGTTAATCTCTCTTCATGTGGTCATCAACAATATACAGCATATGAACAGTAAAAATAAAGACCATCGGTCACACATAAAGTACACACAGAGACAGATTTTCACGAGGAAACCCATAAAGGGAGAAAACCTCTTCTTCTTCGAAATGATAGGCAGTCTTTTTTAGTTATGTACATCATTTACAATTGAGCACCAACTCAATGTGAGTCTGCTACCTCTGTTTTACAAGCTGCAACTTGTTTGAGAGCTCCAACTCTCTGGTTTCTCTAGCACCCACTAGAAGGAAGCACCAACTCCTTGAGTATTCCAGCACCAACTGGATGGAAGCACCAACTTCCTGAAAGTTCTAGCACCAACTGGATGGAAGCACCAACTTCTAGTTACACAGGGTCCAACCTGCATAACAGAGAACACATGTTCTCCCTAGCACCACCCTGCCACCCTAGTTTCTCTGGCTGCAACCAGATGGAAGCTACAACTTCCTGTGTTCAAGCACCCACTTTAACTTCTTAGGACAACAGTCCTCCCGAGCACCTCCCAACCTCCCTAGTTTATAATCAATAATGAATACACAGACAACTACTCAAATAAATCAAGTCTTACCAATCTTTCTCTGTATCTTATCTTTAGCAAATTGTTCTGCAATTCTTTTCTTCTTTTGTTTGTTTAGCATGCCTGCTCTGCATCACCTTTTCTGTCATTCTGCTCTGCTTCTGTTCTGTCTGTCATTTTGCTCTGCTTTTGTTCTGCATTTCATCTTGCTCTGCACATTTTATTCATTTCTTGCTATGCCTCTGCTCATTTTCTTTTTCTTATTGTTTACTCATTTTTCATTCATAACCACCAACCAGGTTCAGTCTCGCTCATTTTCTTTTATACACATCTCCTTGACGATTCCACTTCCCCTTCAAATAGATAATACAAGGACATCTGTCTTGGAAACTGAAACGCTAACCGATTTGTCATCATCAGTCTATTTCTCTTAACTGATTCATAACTGAAGCGTTAATGTGTGAGGAAGAACAGCAGCCCTCCGATCAATACTTGATCCAACGGTCCAGATCTAATCGGGATTTCACTCATCGTGATTTCGGCATTTGCGATGTCAAAATTCACAATTCCTCCGGACTCGCGATTCTCCGATTCCCGATGACGCCTTTCATACGCTATCCCTCCTGAGCTTAGCTCCCGGTCAACGTGACCTTCACTTCGTGACCACAACCTTATGTCTCTCTATCGGGGTTTCGGTGTTCTTCATGTTCACTGTTCTTTTCACTTATAAATCCCGATACACAAAAATCCATATATCGGTCAAATCAACGATCCAGGTGCAATCTTGACTCAACGGCTATGATTGTGTCGAGATATCGCATATCGCGGTTTCGCAATTCATGTTGCAATCCTTACCATATCCCGATTCCTGAAACTCCGACATGGTCTAAAATCAACGGTCTAGATCATAACCTGATCTGATGGCTCAGATTGTATCGTGATTTCGCATATCGCGAAATCTGCACTCCTAAGGTCAAGTGACTTTGTCACTTCAAAGTTCCAATCCACGATGTCGATGTGCCCCTTTCCATGCGCTAGCCCTACTGGCTATAGGCCTCGGCCCATATGACCGTCAACACATGACCTCGGTCAAATCTCTCATCGGGGTTTCGGCATTTTCGATGTCATCATGTACATGCCTATAGAATTCACGATCCCCGATTCTCCGATGAAGGAAATCAACGGTCCAGATCTCATTCTTATCCAACGGCTGTGATTACATCGCGAAATCGCATATCGCGATTTCGGAGTTCTTGATGTCAAGAGATTTTGGCATTACAAAGTCCCGATCCCCGATACTCTGCTGACGTCACACATGGTTTGAAACGTGTTAAATACTGCCACGTGTCACTCTGATTCGTGACTTACCTGTGCCTGAAGTGTTGAATCTGCCTGCCACCTGTCATTACTAGTTGTGCCACATGTCCCTAGCTGACGTGAACTGTTGTCGTGAATTAGATCGACGGTCTAGATCACATGTTGATCTGACGGTTCAGATTCGATCAGGATTTTGCATATCGTGAAATCGGGGTTTTCGTTGCATTGTGTTCTTTGCATATTGAAATCCCGATCCCCAAAACTCCGATGAAGCCTCCTGTCTACAAGTGGATGGTCCCGATCTCTGCTTGATTTAACGGCTGCGATCGAATCGCGAAATCGCATATCTCGATTTCGGGGTTTTCGATGTCAAGTGAATTGGACATTTCAAAGTCCCGATCCCCGAATCTCCGATGACTTATCTCCCTCGCAACTTCTGCAGATCTGACGGTTGTCGGCCTTTCAGGAAATTTGAATGGGATCCAATGGTCACTGACTCTTCTCCTCCCGATTATTGTTGCGCTGCTATTCATTGCTATTGTCATCATCACTGCAACCACAACTGTACTTGCCATCAATGACAAGTATACGCTGATTTGTTGTCTGTTAACTGAATTTGCCAACACTTTCTCCATGAGGTACAATCCATGTATTATGGTGAGTTTCATTTCAATATTTGAGGCATTTGAGTATGTTTCATTTGAAGTTACTTTTGATTATAGAATGTCTACTTGGAAATTATGCTCTTTTCCATGTTCTACCTTGGTGGTTGACATTGTTCCCTAGTAAGTGGTCACCCTTAGGAAGAGGCCATGCTACTAGGATGTCTTATTGATGAGTCATTGTACCATTCCCGGCCATACTTACCACTTTTTGTTCTTCATCCATTTCATGTCCCCATCTTTTTGGATTTTCAGGTGTACTGGCCCAAGAAGAGATTGTACCTCATCTCATGGGAAGAAGGGGATGAAGGCCTAGAGGGAATGTAGCTAGAAAAAGTTAAAATCCAAAATCATAAACCTTTTAGATTCTCTCCCAAAGAGGTCTTGAGAACGATGAAACATTTATCCTGAAAATCAAAGACCTACAAAAGAAAATACACTTATGTATAAATTGCCCCACTTGTTGGGGGATATACACAAGTGCATTACAAGTTTGACTTTACCCCTATGGAACTCTGTGTACCTCTCCTTTAAAGGGCAATTGTGGTACTTATCCCCAAGCTTTATGTTACCCATCAGGAGTACCCATTTGTTATGTACCTTAATTAATTAATGGCAATAAATGGGCTTGGAAAAAGGTTGCATTGCAAACGAAGGTGCAAGACACCCTCTACAAAGGCACCCATAGATGAGACAATAAAAACCATTGTATGTCATGAACCTCGTGCCCAAAATTATTACCCCCATCCATTTCATCTTCTTTACATGGATTAGAGAGGTTCCACCTAGGAAACATCCCTTGACTTGAGGAATGATTCACCCAATAGGTCACCTTGTCAACCCTCCCATACCTCAACTTGGAAAATTGCATAGGTTCTTTGAGCACTTGTTTAATTTTATAAGGTATATTTGGTGCACATGCTTAGGTGGCTCTTTTCTTGATTTGATTTACTCATTGTGATGCATTTAACTTGAGATCATTGGAGGGCGCATTCATTGTCTTTGCAGGACCTTGATTGGTGGAAAATTTTGGAGGAACAAGCCTAGCTTGGGCTTCCTTGGTGCATGAATCCCACAAGTTGGATACCATGTCCCACACACTAGATGATGATGATAGCCTTTGGAGGCTTGAGAGACACCTTAGAGGACTTATCCTATCCCTTCATCACCCCAATGATTTTCCTTTGGAGGCTAGAGCGCTACAACTTGGGGATTGACGTTTTGTTGGGGCTAGGGTTTTGATGGTGGTGATGTTGACGATTGACACTTGACACTTGTTGAAGAGGAGAAGCCTTATCCTAATGGATAAGACCCTAGCGCATGACAAGGTATTTGGAGGCCCAAGGTTTCATCTCCAAGCCCAACGACTTGCTCCAAGTGCCAAAACGTTTCCCTAAATGGGTGATGTCATGCCTTTTTAGGGCTTCCATGTGTGAAAATTGAAATTTAAAGTTGTAAAGGGAAAAATTAAGGGGGTTGTCCTCTTTACTTTTTGGTTTACCCTAATTTAAGTGGAAAAACAGTTTTTAGGAGTTTTGTACAAATAAGAATCATTTCATTTCATTTTAAGAAATAACTCTCACTTGGGAGAAAGATTGCTTAGCTGAAATTTGTGCCCCTCTTGGGAAATTTTACATATCTATCTCTTCTACTTTATCTTGTGATGGTTTGTGTTTTCTATTAGATGAGGAATTGATGCTCTATCTCTCTTTGAGGATAATTCTTGCACTGTGATGGAACTTTCTTGGTTAAAAGGAGTTTATCTTGTTGATGCTTGGACTAGGTAAGAAATATTTTCTTTGTTATTGATTATTTCTTAGTTGCAAGGTTAATTTTATAAGATATTGGTTAGTATAAGGGAATACAACCCCACTAAGCCTATCATAATTGTCTTTAATATTTTTTTCACAAAGCATTACTAAGAAGAGTAAAAGGGCTTACACCCTCCTAGTCTTTCCTAGCTAGTCTTGCTTGCCTTAGGGAGTAAAACAGATTACACCCCTAAGGAAGTAGCATAATTATCTCATTCATTAAATGACTCCATAACCCAATAGTTTTAGGAAATAATCTCTTGCATTGGAGAAATCAAAATCATTGCATTGGTATACGTGAAATTACGAGATATTGAAATTGTCTTAGTTGGAATTTTTTCTATGTGTTTTAGGCTTGCTAAGGCCCATAGGGCTTTTTGGTTGGCTAAATATATTGTTGTTGTTACAAATTTAATCTATAGCCATTAGGGTTGCATAAAATCACTCTTTAACATTTGTTTTACTCACTAATCTACCACTAAATTTTGCTTACAAGTTGCATTGTTAAACTACTTGATATTGGCTAATTATTGGACAAGTTGTTTGTTGATTTTTAGGGATAGATATTACTGTTGTAGCATATGTATGATACAGACATAAGGATTTCATAATATCTATGCAATAAAATCATTTAACAGTCTTACATTGTTGTTAAAGTATTGTCTTATCTCACTTGAGTTATACTAGTCATTGCTAGCTTATCTCTTGTATCTTTAACTAGAATTTTAGTGACTTATTTAGCAGCCTTGATTATCATTCATTTGTTGATTTATATCATAGTTTATTGTTGTTATATAGGAAAACAAGTTTCACTTGCTTGTCCATTGGAATATTGGGCTTGTATCTTCATATTTTCTTATGTCTCGGGCAGGTACAACAATCTTCTGCAGGTATACTACTTCTTGGAAACCTTCCCTCATCGACAAGACTTCATCCCAAGATTTCCATATCTTCACAAATTTAACTATAGGGGCTTCATCCTTCATCACCTCACTTTACATCTCAATCCCCCTAGGGTCACTCAAGACTCCCCCCTTGTGTAGGATTTCTCCTTCACTAAAGAAAGGGGATGGTTTATCTAAGGTGACAGTGGGTAGACTCTCATGTAGTTCTCATGATCTTGTGGATTGGGTTGGGATATTACCCACCTACAATTTGTGTGATAACAATCCAGACGAAGTACCCTTGTTGTTGCCAAGCAACCAAGTGAGAAATGATGTGGTGTCGCACGCCCTCAAGAGGTGTACGATCATAAGGCACATTGTGGGGACATGGTAGATGGTATCAGAGATGATTCGTTGCAGATTTTTGAGAAGGGTTGGGGAGCTCTTCACCACTATATCGATAATAGATGGTATCAGAGCGGATTCATTGCAAATTTTGGAGAAGGGTTGGGGATCTCTTCACCACTATCTCGACGAAAGATGGTATCAGAGCAGATTCGTTGCAAATTTTGGAGAAGGGTTGGGGGATCTCTTCACCACTATCTCGATGGTAGATAGTATTAGAGAAAATTTTGAAGGCAGTTTGTTGCGAAGGCAGTCTAGTGGGAATGTTCGCAGACTTGGTGAACGATTCGTTGCAACGAACTAGTTCATCACAGAATTTTCATCAGACTTACGACATGGGTTCGGTTGACGGTGCGATGGGAAGGTTGAGCATGGTGCATGCCTTGTGCAGACCGAGAGTAGATTTTGTGGTGAAATGAAGCACTTGGACATGGTGCATGATCACATAACTCATCGTAGAGTTCATCACAGAACTTTTCACAGAGGTAGTTTGGGTACAAACTTGGTTGGTTTGATTCATGACAGAATTCAGTGTCGGGCATGTTGTGAACACCTTAGAGAGACCAGAAACAAAGTTTGTTGAATGAACCAAGCAGTTGGGAAAGGAAGATGAACATAGGATTTGTCACACGACTTGTCACAAATCTAACCACAGAAGTGTTCACAAAAGTGAAACATAGAGGGTGATCGCAGAAGTGATTTTGAAGGAGAGTAGTTATGGGTTGCAATAAGGTGAAGCACTTGGATGTGTTGGACGACCTGGGGCAACTTAGAGAATCTTTGTAGCAAGTAGTTGGTTGGGCACATTTCCATCATAACATATTTGTGTCGTGCATCACCGAGAACAACAGGTGAGTTGAGTTCGGTTGTTGATGGGTAGACCACAGCCTTTGGACGAGGTGACTCTTCATAGAGTTACAACATTTAGTTAGCATCAATACGAATTGATAGTGGGGCGGTGGATGCATGGTGCCTTGAAGTGACAACAGTCAAGGTTCGGAGATGGAAAAGCATTGGAGATGATTTTGAGCAGTTTCCTAAGAAGTTTGAGACTTAGACAAATTTCTAAGGTGGATGGATGGACTCAGCCTTGTATTACAGCGAAGGTCTTGCAGGACTGTAAAGCTGTAGACAATGGTTGAAGTGAGTTAATGCAAAGAGTCAATTGCTTGGGCAAGTGAAGGTCCAAGACAACATACTTAGAACATGGTTGCAATGAAGGATGTCGTTGGAAAGGTATGGTTGGTTTCAAGTTCTTTCATTTCCTAATTATTGCAGTGAGTTCTTTGAAGGGAAGCCAGATGACTTGGTGGTTCAAGTGCAATCTATTTCTACGATGAGAACCAATAAACTTGAGGGTGACTCAAGTGTTGCAGATTCAAAGAAGTCTTGCAGCAGTTTGGGATGCCTTGGTTGGGCGAATGTGCAGAGACATTAGGTGACCTGCTTGGACAATTCATGTGGTGGACTTAGGAATATTTGGATGCAGCCGTGGAGGTGGCTTAGGGAAGATGCCTAAATATTTGATGAGGCGCATTGGACAGGTCATTGTAGTGAAGTGGGAAGTGAAGTTTGTTCATGTCGAGTTGAGAGGATGAATGAGGCGCCATGGTGTTTGGTGTCTTAGCTAGATTCATTGGGTCATGCAATGACTTTAAATTCGCGACAACAATGCCAGAGTTTGAATGCTTGCAGGAGGTGCAAGGCAACTTTTTTCTAGGAGATGGATGGAATCAGTAGAGAAATCGACCAAGAATTTTTTATAGTCAAAGTGAATGGGAAAAATGAAAACCAAGTGACTTGGGTGGTGTTCATTTTCCTTTGGTATGGGAAATTGGATGAGGAAGAACACACCTTGGTGACGTGCAGACAATTGTGTGATGACTCATCCGACGAGGATTGTTGGTTGGAGTTGGCAGAAGTATTGGTGTGAACATACCTAAGGCATGGAAGTTCTTTGAGGTGACTCATTCTACTTGGATCACTTTGGACAGTTCATTGTGAATATTTTAGGAGTGTGAGCACGTTGGCCACACTCGTGTAGATGTTGAGTTGCGTTGAGATTACTTGACGGAAGGAGGCGAGTTGGGGACTTTCCTTAGTTTGGAGGATTATGTGGACATGTGGATTGCAACATGAAGAGATTACTTGGGCATGGGTGTTTCTCTTGCATTGGGAAACATGGTTGAGGGTGAAGCTTAACCATTCCAATGCATGGAGATATAAATAGACCAACATGGTCGAGTGATGAAGTAGTGTGGCAAAGGAATTCTGAACATCCAGTTCTTGAGATATATTAGCTAACTATGCCATGAGGTGGACAGTGGAGTCAATTTGTTGCAGAAGAATTTTTTTTGGGGTGACTTCATAGTGCAGCAAGGTGAGGGGTGACCTTGCCTTGGTCTGAAATCGGTGTGCGGATGGACCGAATTGTGGAAGGAAGTGACCATTTTGTGCATGAGGGTGTGCACTCTCAAGGAATGTGATGGTTGGATTGGACATTCAACTAATTCACGACTTAGGCGAGAGTGACAGCATGACAAGGGGGTCAAGAGTACAGACGTGTCAGTGGGTTCAAAGTGAAACACTTATATATTATGGAAGATTTCCTTGATGAAGATCAGGCGATGGAAGTAGGAATGAGGCAAGGATGGACACTTGCCTTAGTCTTTGAGGTTGGACAGAGTAACGAAGATGTGACAGAAAAGACTAGGTGTTGATATTATGGTAGTTGCATGAGGTATTTACCTCCACGTGTAAACCTGACAAGAATAGAATACTCTGGAAAGAAAGAAGAAACCTTAATGAGTTGGCTAATAACCCTAGAAGACATGTCGGCTCAAGAGGATAATTTATATTAGGTTATTATCCTCCAAGAGAAGAAGTCAGCTAGAAGAATTAAATATATTGAACAGACGGATACCCAGAATGAGAAGTCGGCCCAGGCAGTTAGCCAGAATTAGTATAAATAAGGGAGGTCAGTTCTCATTCTGGCAGGTAGTCTCAGAATTGCAGAGTAACACTTGTGCACACTGCAGTGCCCAGTTTTGTGCACGGGTTTAGAGGAGAGCTGCCATTGCAGCTGCTGCAGCTAGCAAATCACGTTTGGCTTGGAATATCTGATCAGCTCTTGTTGGTTCACTATCCTTGGGCAAAGGTGTGCTACCCTTTGTTTGGATATCTATCCTAAGGTTTTTCTTCTGGAGTGATTCTCTGTCAAGGTTAAGGTGCTCAGAGGGTGGCTTCAGCCTATGGTTTGGTGACAATAGTGATATTGTCAATGGTAAAACGAGCACATCCATTATATTCTAAAAGGTTATGGGCCCACACCTCCTTCATTCAGTCTAACCATTGGAAGGAAACATAGTTGTAAGGATATTAAGCTCGTTGAAAAATTGTCGCTAGGGTTTCTATCAGGAGCAGTCACCATAGCATTGCAGCTAGGGTTACTAGCAGGTACAGTTGCAGAAACCCTAATACTCTCGTTGAGGCACCTTAAGTGAAGGGATTGACCTAATTTCTGGATAGATCAATGCACCCTAGCCTAGCGCATCTCTTGATACTCTCAGCAAGCCAAGACATAAAGTTTGAGTTTTTTTGTCAAATCTAGGGTTGACCAAGTCAAAGCAGCCATGACTTACTCTATGAAGTCAGAAAACAAGTTAGATGGAGCTTCTAACTTCAGAGCATGGAAGACAAGGATTGACCTCATCCTTGCCAAGAATAAAGTGTTGGATATCGTGAAACCAGAGTTTGAAGAAGGAAAAGAGAAGGAACCGCAGAACGTTCCAATTATGGAGAAGTTCAAATATGGTGACATCAATGCTATGAGTATCATAGTGGAATCTATAAAAGACCACTTGATACCCTACATCTCCCATCTTGACTCATCGAAGAAGATGTATGATGCCTATTATCCCCGATTTCTAGGGATAACTAGAAGATCATGTCTCGAGGCCCACAGGTCCTAGACATGGAGTACTGAGAGAAGGATTGACCTGAGCATGGCCCTGGAGGGCCCATCCTTCTTCTTCTTCATCAGACTTGTCCTGTCAGTAGCAGTAGCATCCATCACCATCGGCTTGGACAACTTGGTGGAGAACCTCCAGTGCATAGCAGAAGTGTGGTGAAGATTTTCTATAACATAGATATTGTATCAAGATGATTACTCAGTAGATTAGATCTCATGATGAGAGAATAAGTGCCACATGCATATGTTCCAGTTTTCCAACAATGATATACTCTATTGATCAGAGCTACATGAAGCCTTCAAGAGAAAACCAATGATCCAGACCAAAGTACATTTGAAATCAAGCATTACATTATCCGTGATGAAGTCCAGAAAGGAGAAAGTGGTTCTCCAATACATATCTCCACAGATGAGCAGATAAGCAGAACTTTTGGTAAATCTTCTATCCAAGATGAAAGAGTTTGCATACTCAAGATGGAGCTCGTGGAGACGACTTCCTTATTGAAAAAGGAAGAGATGACTATCGGGTTCGGAGGGAGCACTGATATGTATTGATTCATGGACAGTCATTTTTCAGTTCGAAAAATGGTCCAGGATGAGCAGATTCCTTCCAGTTCGGAAAGTGGATTGAGATTTCTGACAGATAGCGATTTCCCATTGTGGTTAACATGGGAAATGGTCCAGATTGTTGATGTATCATAGACAATGACTTCTCATTGTGGTTAACATGGGGAGTGGTCTAGGGCAATCTCTCTTCTTGAGGGTTACTCAAGAAGACTGGCCTGCCTCGTCGGATAGCGATTTCTCATTGTGGTTAACATGAGGAATGGTTCGTTTTGGAGGTTGATACAGGAAAATATTTTCCTCTTGTGGTTAACAGAGGAAATGGTCTGAACAGTCATTCCTTAGGGTGTATTCATTCTCTCCAGGTTTCACTTTGTTTAGTGCTAAAGGAATGGCCCAGGGTGGAGAATGGTCGAGGCTCAGCAATCAGGGACATGCATTCCTTAGGGCGGATTCATTCTCTCCAGGTTACACTTCGTTTAGTGTCGGAGGAATGGCCCAAGGTGGGAAATGGTCCAAGCTCAGAAATCAGGATAGTTATTCATCCTTGCTTGAGAAGAATAGTCCAGATAGCTCATCATTGATGTCTTACCTTTTGAGTGCAGATACTCTTCGAAGATATCACAGATGTGAGTGGAAGAATGGCCCATTTGATTCAGTTTATATTATAACATTGTTTCTGTGTAGGTTGATATCAGATGATTGTTATGAAGATTGTATGACAACAGATATATACTATTGTGGTGGATGTGTTCCACTGTTTGATCAAGTACTTGTTTGTTACTTGGTGTGGTAGTGTACCACGGATTGTAGTTATGTACTACTATGGATAGACACATTTGTGTTCTATTTTTTCGATTGCCTTGAAGACTATCAGTAGTATTGGAAATGATTATCAACTAGATGGATGATCAAAGAACAAAGATTTTCCAGACGAAAAATGGTTCAGAACATTTACTCTTCTAGGACATATTTCCAGATTAGAAGAATGGCTCTTGTATCACTCTGTGGTGTGAATGACTTATCTAGCATCATGTCTAATTACTCAAATGGAGTATGGTTTCGAGAGATGATACGGCTGATGATGTTGATGGTGATCATGATCTAGTCATGAGATAGTCTATGTTGATGCTACTGGGTGAATGGTATGTTTTTTGCTCAAGACCATTACCTGTAATACCTCCCTAGCTAGGAGGGAGTGTTGATATTATGGTAGCTGCGGGAGGTATTTACCTCCACGTGTAAACCTGACAAGAATAGAATACTCCGGAAAGAAAGAAGAAACCCTAATGAGTTGGCTAATAACCCTAGAAGACATGTCGGCTCAAGAGGATAATTTATATTAGGTCATTAGCCTCCAAGAGAAGAAGTCGAATAGAAGAATTAATATATACTAAATAGACAGATACCCAGAATGAGAAGTCAGCCCAGGCAATTAGCTAGAATTAGTATAAATACAGGAGGCCAGTTCTCATTCTGGCAGGCAATCTCAGAATTGCAGAGCAGCACTTGTGTGCACTGCAGTGCCCAGTTTTGTGCATAGGTTTGGAGGAGAGTTTCCATTGCAGTTGTTGCAGCTAGCAGATCACGTTTGGCTTGGACTATATCTTTCTTAGGGTTTGGACTATCTGATCAGCTCTTGTTGGTGCACTATCCTTGGGGAAAGCTGAGCTACCCTTTGTTTGGATCTCTAGCCTAAGTTTTTTCTTTCGGAGTGATTCTCTGTCAAGGTTAAGGTGCTTGGAGGGTGGCTTCGACCTATGGTTGGGTGACAATAGTGATATTGTCAATGGTAAAACGAGCACATCCATTATATTCTAACACTAGGTTTGGGCATGAGGAAGTGCATTCTCATGAGTTGGGTGAGACAATTGGACTAGCTACCCAATCCATACAAGGCATGGGGGAATTTAGTGTGCGGAGACATAGCAGAGTTAGTTGAAGTATGGGCGCACCAACAAGATCACAAGAGTTCAACACTTAGGAGAAATTTTGAAGTGAAGTGGGCAGGCAAATAATGACAAAAACAACAGAACTGAACAACAACAAGGAAACAACATTGCAACGAGATAGTGCAGCAGAGTTGGGTGAATTTCATCCTTGGGTTGGATGGAGCGACCTCATTGACTCGAGAATCAAATCGTGCGGAGTTGGGTGCAGTACATTTTGGTTTATGGAAACATGGGGTTTCCACTTCGTAGGGAAACTTGGGTTTTCTACTTTGGCTAATTTTGGGGTTTCCGGTTGGCATGAAACTTGGGGTTTCCAGTAGACTTAGTTGCAGTGGAGGCATGAGTTCGAGTGGAGACTTAGAGATCGCATATTTTTTGGATGTTGTCAAGGACAACAACAACTTGAGGTGGGGAAGGATGTAAGGCCTTCGGCTAGATGGGTGAAGAGACCTTCACCCAAGTCCTCAAGGAGATGGAACTTGGGGTTTCTCTAGCACCCAAGTTGGGAAAGTAGACACCTTGGGCATGTGAACGCACCAAGGGGCTTTCCCAAGTATGAAGCGACCAAGAGATTGGGACGCATTGACATGAGGGGTACACCAAGGTTGTCTGTGTCAGTCCCAAGGGGAACAACAGTTGACGAGGGCATGGATTCATTTGGGCGACTGTTTCCGCAAAGGGGCGTGATGATTCATTTGGGTGACCGGGTCCACGAATGGGTGTGACAATTCTTTTGGACACATGGGTTCATAAAGGGGCGTGACACCCTCAAAGGATGCAACTGTTAGCGATGGTGACTTTTGTAGTGCCTATAAGATAAGAAGGGTGCACAACCAAGGAAGGAAATCTTCGAAGACAAGGAGAAAGAGAGCTCTGTGGTTCTAAGGAAGACGAAGAGGGAAAGCTCCCTCAAGGAGCCAAGTCGCTCCACTTGGGAGGACTTGTGTTGTCTTGAGGTGGATTCAGTGGACAGAGTAGGGCAAGCTTCTCTTGGATCGATTTTGGGGAAGTCTGGAAACATAGGTCTGTTGGAGGCATGTGTGAGGCAGAACTGAAGTTTGTGAAGTCTATGGAAACGAAGAGACAACAAATTTCATGGTCGAGGGCACATCTAAGATGCACCCCAGGAGGTTGTGGAGATAATTTCAACAGAGAGTCTTGGTGTGACAAATATGTTTATAAGTGTCTTGGTGAGGTGAGATGATTCGTTGGACTCTGTTGAAGTTGTAAATCGAGTCGGTAGTGCTCATATTCTATTTGTTTTGCAATAAGGAAGACTTAGCCTGGTGTTAGGCACGGTTTGTGTCACCCACACTATATCTATGTTTCTCTTGTTTGTTTCATTGTCATTATCTTGTCTTGACATGTTCATGGATGTATTCTTAAATTTGACTAAGTGTTAAAGCACTTAACAATTGTCTAAGTATACAAGAGTTGCACTAAGGACGAAGTGTGACTCACCGATAGCCTAGAATGAAGTATGGGTATGCTCTAGGTGAAGAAGCGTAATTCGGACGACATACCCTTGGTGTTTCCAAGCATCCAAGTGAGAAACGTTGTAGTGTCACACACCCTCAAGAGGTGTACGATCATAAGGCACATTGTGCGGACGTGACAAGTGGGATAATGACTAGTTTGTTCATCTAATCTAGAGGACGACAAACACTTTTATATGCTTTGAACATTATTTCTCATGTTGGTCTTCGGTCTAGCTTTCTCTTTCTTGGTTTTTCTTCAGTTGAGTCTTATCAGTGCATGTAACGTGGATGTTTGTATCCCTGTTTTTTCTAGATATGGTTGTCCTAATCCCAAAGTTGAATTTTTGAGTATTAAATTTCCGATTTTAAATCTTTGGCTCTTGCATCCCGATTTTAGATTTATTTATTCAATTGGTCTTCTCTCAACCTCAACCTTGGCTCATAGGCAGAATTTTGGTTTCACTTCCGCTCTATGTCACATTTCAAAGTCCCGCCTACTTGTTGATAGAGATAATTCAATTTAGAGCCTAGTTACCCTTCCTACATATCTTTCTGATTTAAGTTTGGAGGTCTATCAACTCTCAACTTTATTTTCAACAACTCATTCACATACTATGGATCATCACAATTCACTTGGGCTAAGGAGAATTTTAAGGTCTCATGAAGACATGGTTCAGGGAAACAAAGGCTCTATTATTTCTCTCATCACCAAATTCAACAAATATGAACAACATTGTATGGCACAAATAGTAGAAAATATGAGCAATCTTTTTCTAGTCAAGTCACAACTAGCTATGATCCTTGAGACTGAGTGTAATTTCTTGAAAACTTGGTAGAGAATTTGAACAAAGATGCACATTCAATGGATTCCAATTAGAGGATTTCAAAGCAAGGGGAAAACAAGGATGAGAACACAATGACTTTTTGGAGAAATTTTTATTTTTGACACACTAGTTCAGTGGAAGTAACACTAGTTCACTGGGAGTTAACTGACTAGTTCTATTTTAGACTTTCTAATCTTAGACCGTCACTATTGTGCATGCATTCCTAATTATAGGATGCCATTGCCTATATGAGTGAAGTTCACTCACTCATTGATAAGACAATAATATGCATTGATTCTCATTCTTCATTGGGTATCTCTCTTCCTTTTCTTGATAAGATTTGTTTGTGTATGCTTTATATAGATCTCCTATGCAGGCTTCCATGAAACACTGACATGGTATCAGAGCTATGCTACTTGGAGCAAGCCAGACAAACCAAAGAATAAGGAAAATCGTAGTTTTGGTGAGCTAAATCTATGGTTGTACCTTTCAGCAGTTATTCCTCCCAAAATATTACGTTTTTGAGGAAACATCCCGCTAAGAAAGTAAATCGACCCATTTTGGAAATGGTTTTTTAACCATTTGGTGAGATTCTTCACTGTTTGCTCAGAAAGTAAGCCGCAAGATAGTCTTCTGAAACTTATACGAATATGTGGTCATACTTTTCTACAGTGATTGCTCCCAAAATATTAAGTTTTTGAGGAAACGATCCATGTGGAAAGTAAATCGGCCCATTTTGGAAGTGGGTTTTCAACCGTTTGGCAAGATTCCTCACTATTTGATCAGAAAGTAAGTTGGAAGATCATCTCTTGAAATTGATATGAATTTTCACTTTAAGTGCCCTTTCTACCATGATTTCTTAATTTTTCACTTGCAGATTGAGAGTAAATTTTTAGGGGTTCTTAAAAATAGTGGGAGAGATAGATATGTCAACTATTATACAGTCAAACTTGGTGGTAATCCTCACACCATACAATTATTTTGATTGGAATCCCAAGGC